>UESW01003372.1:0-43503 GCA_900491605.1 Calamus simplicifolius
ACTAGTAGCGAACATTTGTTTTCCTTATCCCTAAGCGATCGAATGCTTCGTTTCTCCAGTATTATCGGCCTATAAGCTTGTGTACATCCTATATAAAGTATGTGCTCATCTATTGATCTCTCAATTGCAGGACGTGATTCCTTGCCTGATATCTTTGGAGCAGGGGGCTTTTATCCATGGTTGTAGTATCACTGATAATGCCCTAATTGTACAGGAGTTTATGCATGATTTTCAGCGAGCGATTGCTAGACATTGTCTTATGGCCATCAAGTTGGACATGGAGAGAGCATATGACAGGATTAGTTGCATATTTTCTTGGTAGATGCTTCGGGAGTTCGGGTTTGCTGATCTTTTTATAGATTAGGTTATGGCGTGCATCTAAAGGTCCACTTTTTCTATTCTTATTAATGGCAGTCCGACTGGATTCTTCTTCTCAGCCATGGGCCTCCGTCAGGGTTGCCCCCTCCTCCTTTCTATTCATACTATGTGTTGATGATCTCTCTTGTGCTTTGACTTAGGCAGTGGAGGCATCTCAGCTGCAGTCTTATATGCTTGGGCCTCATGGCCCTCCTCTTTCCATCTTCTCTTTGCAAACGACTGTATCCTGCTTAGCCCTACTTCTGGTCAGAATGCGGCTGTCTTTTTTGCTATCCTTCTGTTTTACTAACAGGCTTTCGGTCAGCAGGTCAACTTGCAGAAATTTGTTCTATGTTTCAGCCCTTCGACCTTTTCCCGTCACCATGCTGTCATCTCCCAGTTGCATGGAATCTCGACTTTCTCTGACCGCCTGTCTTACCTCGGGATTTCCATTATGGGGGCGTCGTCCCCGTCAGCATGATTTTGAGGACTTTGGCCATCAGATTTTTGATAGATTGGATTGTTGGCATGTCTCTGATCTTTCTATCATGGGACGTATTACATTGCTTCAGTCTATTCTTACATCTCTTCCCCTTTACCTGTTGTCCAATGCCCTGATTTCATCTATTTGTCTTCGCCGGATAGAGCATCGTTTCCGCGACTTTCTTTGGGCATCGATGCAGGGGGGCCATAGTCTTCATCTTTTTTCTTGGGATGTTATTTGTTTGCCTATTCGACAGGATGGATTGGAGATTCAATCTTTGGTGGTTCGTAGAGAGGCTCTAGGCATGCTTCCAGATTCCTTTTGGACCCTTATTATTTTTGGAGCTCTGTCATGTGAGGCAGATATGGTGGTTGGACTTTCGATTCGGTCTTTCATACTTTTCGAGGTTGTTCCTACTTTTGGAGACTGATCTATCAATATGCCTCTACTATAATATCCGATATCCATTATGCCCTTACTATAATATTTGATATCCATTGGATGATTGGGGATGGTAGTTCTGTTAATGTTATTCAGGATATTTGAATAGCTGATCTTTCACTATCCTGCTGGCCGACTTTTCTCAACTCTGATGTTAATCTATCTATGCTAGTTTCTGCTTTGATTACCCAGGATAGCTCTGCCTGGCATGTCCCTACAGTGTTTTGATTTTTTGGGATGGAGGTTGCGCAAAGGATCCTCACCATCCCTCTTGCTTCCTCTGCTATTCTGATACCAGACTATGGGGTCGATCCTGTCTCCCACGTGCCCCTACTAGAGACCTTATTGATTGCTTTCGGCCTTGAATATCGGGACTGAGTGATGTGGCTTAGATATGGCGTATGCCCATCCATCCCAGGATTCAGTTCTTTTTGTGAAAATTTGTGTGGGATCATCTTTCCACTTGTTCTTTTTTGGCTGGATGCGGTCTCTTTGCCCGATATGTGGCCTACAGGATGAGACGGTTGAACACGCCATTCTTACCTATTCTCGTGCGACACGGATTTGACAGTAGCTTCATTATTCCCCATGGATTCCGGAGGAGGGAGCCATTCGGCTTTCTTTTCTGCTTGCCATCCGTCTGTCTGTCCAGCGCAGTCTCCGCTCTCAGTGTCCTTTCTGCATATCGGCTTATCACATTTGGCTGATCCGAAATCGGATTGTCTTTGCTGAGGAGACGATTTCACCTCAGGTGGTCATTCGCACAACCGTCTTCCTCGCATCGGAGTACTTTCATTCAGATTCTGGTATTCACTCTGACAGACTCGACCACTGAGACTCCCCTGTTGTTTTGGCAACATACTGTTTTATGGTCTTTATCTCTTGAAAGCCTCCACCTCTAGGTTATGTCAAAGTGAACTTTGATGGTTCTGTCTCGGGCCGATTTGCTGGATCCGGATTTGTTATCAGGGGGCCTGAGGGAGTATTGCTCACGACAGGTGATCATAGCTTATTTGACATTTCGGTCTCTATGGCTGAGCTTCAGGCTGCTTGGGCTGGCATTATCTATGCTGTTCGTTATTTTGGCTCTCGCGGAGATTCTTTTATGGTTGTCCGCTAGATCAGACGGGATGTGGATTTTTGCTTCCTCCAGAATCCTCTACTATGTGATATTTGGGCTTCTTTTCAGTCTACTTGTGCGTCACTGATCCGGTATATTTACTGAAAAGTACAGACTGAAAAGCTTTTATTGTTGCCCGACATTTTGGTCGAAAGGTAAATTCTGTGAATAGGCTTTTGGCTTTAAGCTACTTGCGTTGCACGACATTTTACGTAATGATGATATAAAGTGAATGAAGGTTTTGCACATTGAATCATTTATATGTAAGTGGAATTGAGTTTCCCATGGATTCAATGATGAAAAAGATAATCAAATTTTAAATTTAATTATATTAAAAATATAATTAATTTTAATTATATTCTTAATTATAAGGGTGAGAAAGATGATTATTTAGAATTTAGTTACTTTTTTTTTTTGTATGAGTTTGAGAACCATCCTGCCTTAAGAATTTATATATAGATTTTGTAAGCATTTTTTTTTTTTTTATATTAATAGTATATAAGATAAAATCATAACGGTCGATACGGGGAATGGGCCAACAATCCGTATTTCCTTAGAGCAAATGGTGGGGTCTTAAATTTGACTATTAGGCTATGGAAAACACTTTGTACACCGGCCCCGGTGCAGCAACGATGACGTGGGCTGCACCGCGTCTTCCTATTGGTCCACGTGGATCCGACGTGGATGACCTGACAGGCGGTATGGCTGGGCTTTGACGTAACGTTCTGAACGTGACGGACATTTAATGCTGTTCGCTTTTTTTTAAAATTTTCGTGCGGACGAAAATGCCCTTTCGCTCCTTCATGGCGCCATTTTACGTTTTATGTCATCTGTGCAAGAAGAACTCTGTTTCTTCCCCGGTAGAAAGAAAATACTTCAGCTTCGAGGCTAGCCGATACCTGGATACAGGAGTCAGTAGTCTGTGTAAAAAAACTTCTGGAGGAAATGTCAGCCGCAGCACAAAGTAAACACTCTTTCTTCCCACTTCTTTATTACATCAACAGTTTTTTTCTGGTTAGAGTTAGTTAATGCGTTTAATGCGCGGGTAACTACCTTAGAACGAGTCATAACTGTTTTGTAGCAACTCTTTTAATGCGGCCCTATCGCTCCATCCTAGCTCCAATTTAAAGCTGGATTTCATCTCTGCAAGATGAAGTCTTTCTTCCCCTCCCTCGCTCTGAGAGTCCGGATGCTAAGGAATCAGTTGAGCACGAAACTACGCCCTCGCTTTGAAAAAACTGGCTACTGGAGTGTACTGGAGGCTTCAAATATAAATGTTTATCCAATGAGATTTTCCTTGCCAAAACCTCACGTAGACGTTCGCTTCTCTCTCTGAATTCGGCCAGGTCTGTAAGATTTTCCTTGCCAAAACCTCAGCTTAGGCTCATCTTACAGACTGGCCGAATTCAGAGAGAGAAGCGAACGTCGACCAGAGAGAAGCGAACGTCAGACGAGGCGTATGTTCGTGCTCAACTGAATTCATCTCTGCAAGAATAACTCTCTTTCTTCCCCCCCCGCTCTGAGAGTCCGATGGTAAGGAATCCCCGCGACACCCTAGTTCGAAGTCGGCCGTTAGTCCTTCGCGACACCCCAGACGAAATCCCACGACACCCTAGCTTTAGGGCGACGACACCCGTCTCATAAATGTGCACATAGAGAGAACCCGGCGACACCCTAATTGAATTCGGCAGAAAATCAATCGCGACACCCCAGTTGAAATCTCACGACACCCTAGCTCTAACGAGACGACACCCGTGCTTGAACAAGAGACCACGGAGATAATCCCGCGACACCCTAGTTCGAATTCGGCCGTTAATCCTTCGCGACACCCCAGATGAAATCCCACGACACCCTAGCTTTAGGGCGACGACACCCGTCTCATAAATGTGCACATAGAGAGAACCCGGCGACACCCTAATTGAATTCGGCAGAAAATCAATCGCGACACCCCTGTTGAAATCCCACGACACCCTAGCTCTAACGAGACGACACCCGTGATTGAACAAGAGACCACGGAGATAATCCCCGCGACACCCTAGTTCGAAGTCGGCCGTTAGTCCTTCGCGACACCCCAGACGAAATCCCACGACACCCTAGCTTTAGGGCGACGACACCCCAGTTGAAAATTGACGACACCCAACTGATCACGGCGGCGAGAAGGCCCGCGACAACCAAGTTACTAAAATTTAATTTTATTTATAAAAAAAAAAAATACATTAGCCCTTACTGGGGCTTATCTCCTTCAGTCGCTGCGCCGGCGATGTGATGCTGGAGGGACGCTACTTTCCTCTCCAGGTGGCTATTGGCCCGACGCAGGACCTCTATCTCTTTTGTTGTAACGGCCAGGTATTTCTCGGCCGTCTTGATGAGTCGCTCGCTGCTTGCGAGCGACTCAGCATAAACCACTGCGTCGATGGTGACGGTTGGGGGTCGCCTGCCATGGCTGCCAGTAGATCTTACCTCGCCTCTGGAAGCCATCTTGTGGTCAGTTCAAGCTGGAAAGGTGAGTAACGATGGCATTCCCCCATCCTTATTTAAGGTTCCCCTGGCGGGTGTTTCGATTGCCATGCGCCACCATCTCAGTGGTTGTTCACAGGAATCGAATCGGTGCGCCACCACGCCCCGCCCTCCACGTTGAGTTTCGAGGGATGGGGAACAGAACAGTTTCGGGAAGCAAACAGTCTTAAGTTTAACGTCGTCCCAAGAGAAAATTCACGACACCCAAGGATGATTTGGATTTCGGCCGAAACTCCTTCGCGACACCCCACTTGAAAGCTCACGACACCCTCGCTTTAAGGCGACGACACCCGTGCGTCGAACTGATCACAGGGAGAACCCCCGAGACACCCCTTCTCGAATTCGGCCGAAACTCCCTCGTGACACCCCAGTTGTAAACTCACGACACCCTAGCTTTAAGGGGACGACACCCATGCATTAACAGTGAACCCACGGGTGTCGTCGCCATAAAGCTAGGGTGTCGTGAGTTTACAACTGTGGTGTCACGAGGGAGTTTCGGCCGAATTCGAGAAGGGGTGTCGCGGGGGTTCTCTCTGTGATCAGTTCGACGCACGGGTGTCGTCGCCTTGAAGCTAGGGTGTCGTGAGCTTTCAACATGGGTGTCGCGAAGGAGTTTCGGCCGAAATCCAACTCATCCCTGGGATGTCTCGGGGGTTCTCCCTGTGATCAGTTCGACGCACGGGTGTCGTCGCCTTAAAGCGAGGGTGTCGTGAGCTTTCAAGTGGGGTGTCGCGAAGGAGTTTCCTTGGGTGTCGTGAATTTTCTCTTGGGACGACGTTAAACTTAAGACTGTTTGCTTCCCGAAACTGTTCTGTTCCCGATCCCTCGAAACTCAACGTGGAGGGCGGGGCGTGGTGGCGCACCGATTCGATTCCTGTGAACAACCACTGAGATGGTGGCGCATGGCAATCGAAACACCCGCCAGGGGAACCTTAAATAAGGATGGGGGAATGCCATCGTTACTCACCTTTCCATCTTGAACTGACCACAAGATGGCTTCCAGAGGCGAGGTAAGATCTACTGGCAGCCGACGCCCAACCGTCACCATCGACTCGATGGTTTATGCTGAGTCGCACGCTATCATCGAGGAACTCAGGCTGGCGCTCGAGGAATACCAGGAGGTTTCAACAAAAGAGATAGAGGTCCTGCGTCGGGCCAATAGCCACCTGGAGGGGAAAGTAGCGTCCCTCCATCGCCAGATCGAGGACGCAGCGACCGAAGAGAGAAGCCCCAGTGAGGGCTAATGTAAAATTTTTTTTTTATAAATAAAATTAAATTTTAGTAACTTGGTTGTCGCGGGCCTTCTCGCCGCCGTGATCATTTGGGTGTCGTCAATTTTCAACTGGGGTGTCGTCGCCCTAAAGCTAGGGTGTCGTGGGATTTCGTCTGGGGTGTCGCGAAGGACTAACGGCCGACTTCGAACTAGGGTGTCGCGGGGATTATCTCCGTGGTCTCTTGTTCAATCACGGGTGTCGTCTCGTTAGAGCTAGGGTGTCGTGGGGGTGTCGCGTGAGAAACACGGGTGTCGTCGAAATTTACTTTCGAATTATCTCCGTGGTCTCTTGTTACGGGTGTCGTCTCGTTAGAGCTAGGGTGTCGTGAGATTTCAACATCTCTATGTGCACATTTATAAGACGGGTGTCGTCGCCCTAAAGCTAGGGTGTCGTGGGATTTCGTCTGGGGTGTCGCGAAGGACTAACGGCCGACTTCGAACTAGGGTGTCAGTAGATTTCAACTGGGGTGTCTCGTAGGAGTAGCTGTTCATGAATGCGTGCTTATATTGTCACAGTTGATGCTGAAAATGTAGATCGGAAAGAAGAAGATAACACTCCCGGCCGTGCAGCTTCAACCGTCGTTCCAAATGCAGTGGATGATATTGTAGTTCCTCAAACTGGGATGGAATTCAATTCAGCCGATGATGTATATACGTTCTACAATGGATACGCGAAACGAGTAGGCTTTGGAATCACAACAGTGTGTAGCAGGGCCAACAACAAAAAACAACTTTGCTTCAAGCACCTGGCGTGTTGGAGGCAAGGAAAATCCAGAAAATCAGAGAAGAGTATGAATCATAGGGATACTGGGAAAGTTGGTTGTATGGCATCCATAAAAGCAAGACTGAATGCTACAAGTGGTAAGTGGATTTTGGATGAGGTTTCTCTAGAACATAACCATGGGCTCTCCATAACATCAGCTGGTTATCTACGGTCGCATAGGAGGATCAGCACACCAGAGAAGGCAGAGATCAGCAATTTACATGCCGTGAATGTTCCGACGACTCAGATATACTCTGCCATAGCAAGGAGAAAAGGGGGAAGAGGACAATTGGATTTCACCGAGAAGGATGCTCGTAACTTCATTAGTCGCGAACGTCAGTCTAAGCTGAAAGAAGGAGATGCTCAGTCGATGGTAATTCATTTTGCCGAAATGCAACTCAAAAATCCCAATTTCTTCTACTCCTTAGACCTCAATGATAATGGTCATCTGAGGTCTGTCTTCTGGATTCATCCAAGGTCAAGATTGGCATGCACATACTTCGGTGATGTTCTAAGCTTTGACTCAACTTACTTGACAAACAGATATCAAATGCCTTTTTGTCCATTTGTTGGGGTGAACCATCATGGACAGTCAACCTTGCTTGGATGCGCATTGTTGTCTGATGAGAGTACTGAGACATATAAATGGGTTTTTAAGACTTGGCTGGATGCAAATGGTGGTCAAGCACCTATTGCCATGATTACTGATCAAGATAAGGCAATCGAGGCTGCTGTCAAAGAAGTTTTTCCTAATACCCGACATCGATATTGTCTTTGGCATATATTGAAGAAGATACCGGAAAAGATTGGCCACATTTGCACGGCAAATCCCAAGTTTATGGTTGATTTCGATGAGGCAATATATGATTCATTGACCATAAATTCATTCGAGGAAAGGTGGGCACATGTTATGGAGAAATATAAAGAATGCAAGTCTATAGATTGGTTCAATGTCCTATACGAATGTCGGGAAAAATGGGTTCCAGTTTACCTCAAGGATACATTCTTCGCAGGTTTGTATGTCAATGGTGGCTTTGGTTCATGATTCATTTAAACGTTTTTTTTTTTTAATTTTTGGTTGACAAAATGTTTAACAGGGATGTCATCTTCACAAAGGAGCGAGGGCATTAATCACTTCTTCGATGGGTTTATAAATTCGAAGACAACATTAACGGAGTTTATAAGTAAGTACGAAGATGCCTTGGAAAAACGATACGAGGCCGAAAATGAGGAAGATAATAGGACTTTGCAAACGATAGCTTTCCTAAAGACATCATCACCTTTTGAGAGACAAGCTGCAGGAAGGTATACACGGAGCATTTTCAAAAAATTCCAGAATGAGATCCTTGAAATGGCTGCATCAAATACAAAATTGATCAACGAAGCTGGCAACACGTGTATATATTCCGTCAAGTCGTATGAAAGGATTGAAGTCGATGGAATTGGCAAGGAGATGATCAAAGATTATATCGTGTCATACGATAGAAATATTGAGGATGTCCAATGCCAGTGCCGATCCTTTCAGTTCAAGGGGTACCAGTGTAGGCATGCCCTGTTGGTTCTTCATCAAAATGACGTATTTCGTTTACCAGATAAATACTTCTTGAAGAGATGGTGCAAGGACATGAAATACCAATTCGACGAATTCGACTGCAATACTGAGGGTTATGATAAAAGCACACGAAACTCACGGTACGCAGTGACAATTTTTTAATTGAAATGTCTTCATATTTGTGATCGTTAATATTCTGTTTATGATTGTAGATATAGTTTGCTGTCTCATCGGATGACGAAGCTCGCAGAGATAGCCTCCATTTCTGAAGATGCATTTAATGTAGTGATGGATGGTCTACCGCCTCTATTCAAAACTGCCGTGGATGCCAACTGCGCAGCTAAACCACGTTCAGAGCTGGTAATTCAAGATCCTGAAAAATTAGGACGAAAGGTCGCCCGAGAGAGAACAGATTAAAGAGTGCAGTCGAGAAGAAGGCAAAAAGATCAAGGAAAAATCAGGCCAACGATAGAGCTGCTTCAAGTAGCAGACAACTTGTTTGCAGTCTATTAATACTGAAGAGGACCTGGAGATAATTGTTCCGCCGTCAGAAACTTTAATGGATGAATTTGATGCTTATGTATTGAGTCAACTTACACAAGATCATATATAAAACACGAGTGTCGTAACTTTTGAATTATGGTTGCTTGGTCGTAAATGAATTGCTCGCGAACGAGACATCCTAGTTCTGGCAAACGACACCCAAGTCTTGCGCGGCGACACCCGAAGACGGAAACATACGAGACATCCTAGTTCTGCAAACGACACCCAAGCCTTGCGCGGCGACACCCGAAGACGGAAACATACGAGACATCCTAGTTCTGGCAAACGACACCAAGCCTTGCGCGGCGACACCCGAAGGACGGAAACATACGAGACATCCTAGTTCTGGCAAACGACACCCAAGCCTTGCGCGGCGACACCCGGACGGAAACATACGAGACATCCTAGTTCTGGCAAACGACACCCAAGCCTTGCGCGGCGACACCCGAAGGACGGAAACATACGAGACATCCTAGTTCTGCAAACGACACCCAAGCCTTGCGCGGCGACACCCGAAGACGGAAACATACGAGACATCCTAGTTCTGCAAACGACACCCAAGCCTTGCGCGGCGACACCCGAAGACGGAAACATACGAGACATCCTAGTTCTGGCAAACGACACCAACTTGCGCGGCGACACCCGAAGGACGGAAACATACGAGACATCCTAGTTCTGGCAAACGACACCAAGCCTTGCGCGGCGACACCCGAAGGACGGAAACATACGAGACATCCTAGTTCTGGCAAACGACACCCAAGCCTTGCGCGGCGACACCCGAAGGACGGAAACATACGAGACATCCTAGTTCTGGCAAACGACACCCAAGCCTTGCGCGGCGACACCCGAAGACGGAAACATACGAGACATCCTAGTTCTGGCAAACGACACCAAGCCTTGCGCGGCGACACCCGAAGGACGGAAACATACGAGACATCCTAGTTCTGCAAACGACACCCAAGCTTGCGCGGCGACACCCGAAGACGGAAACATACGAGACATCCTAGTTCTGCAAACGACACCAAGCCTTGCGCGGCGACACCCGAAGGACGGAAACATACGAGACATCCTAGTTCTGCAAACGACACCCAAGCCTTGCGCGGCGACACCCGAAGACGGAAACATACGAGACATCCTAGTTCTGGCAAACGACACCCAAGCCTTGCGCGGCGACACCCGAAGGACGGAAACATACGAGACATCCTAGTTCTGGCAAACGACACCCAAGCCTTGCGCGGCGACACCCGAAGACGGAAACATACGAGACATCCTAGTTCTGGCAAACGACACCCAAGCCTTGCGCGGCGACACCCGAAGGACGGAAACATACGAGACATCCTAGTTCTGCAAACGACACCCAAGCTTGCGCGGCGACACCCGAAGACGGAAACATACGAGACATCCTAGTTCTGCAAACGACACCAAGCCTTGCGCGGCGACACCCGAAGGACGGAAACATACGAGACATCCTAGTTCTGGCAAACGACACCCAAGCTTGCGCGGCGACACCCGAAGACGGAAACATACGAGACATCCTAGTTCTGGCAAACGACACCCAAGCCTTGCGCGGCGACACCCGAAGACGGAAACATACGAGACATCCTAGTTCTGACACCAAGCCTTGCGGCGACACCCGAAGGACGGAAACATACGAGACATCCTAGTTCTGGCAAACGACACCCAAGCCTTGCGCGGCGACACCCGAAGAACGGAAACATACGCGACATCCTAGTTCTGGAAAACGACACCCAAGTCTTGCGCGGCGACCCGAAGGACGGAAACATACGAGACATCCTAGTTCTGGCAAACGACACCCAAGCGACACCCGAAGAACGGAAACATACGAGAGAACCCGGCGACACCCTAATTGAATTCGGCAGAAAATCATTCGCGACACCCCAGTTGAGATCTCACGACACCCTAGCTCTAACGAGACGACACCCGTGCTTGAACAAGAGACCACGGAGATAATCCCAGCGACACCCTAGTTCGAATTCGGCCGTTAATCCTTCGCGACACCCCAGATGAAATCCCACGACACCCTAGCTTTAGGGCGACGACACCCGTCTTATAAATGTGCACATAGAGAGAACCCGGCGACACCCTAATTGAATTCGGCAGAAAATCATTCGCGACACCCCAGTTGAGATCTCACGACACCCTAGCTCTAACGAGACGACACCCATGCTTGAAAAAGGCGGGAATTTGACGTCAGCGTAGTACTCATTCGACGACACCCTAGTAACTGAGCCNCCGGATATGAGAAGGATCTTCGATAAAGCTTCCCGTCCATCATCAAGAATCTCGGGGCCCTTCGCTTAAGCTGTTTGGCCTCCGCCGGGTCCCCGGGAGGGTACCGTCGGTTAAGTATTGGATGTAGGCATCCATCCAGGAGGGCTCCGGCTCCACTGGCAACACTTCTTCCGCGGTCTCAATGCTTGGGGCTGGTAGATGCTCCACGTATGTCCTCCCTAACGTCCCATCGTCCGAAGTGGCCAAGCGGGACAGGGAGTCAGCTCTGGCATTCTCTGCCCTGGGGATATAGCTGACACGGAAGTAAGAAAAATGAGACGCCTGGGACTGCACCTTGCTCAGGTAACGGGACATGACCGGGTCCCTAGCCTCGTATTCACCAGTAACTTGCCCAGAAATGAGTTGAGAATCGGTAAAGGCCCTCAAGCGCCCCGCGCCCAATTCCTTGGCTAGTCTCAATCCCGCCAGTAGGGCTTCGTACTCCGCCTGATTATTGGTCGCCGGGAACTGGAATCTGAGGGCGTACTCCACTACATCTCCCTCCGGGCTTGCAAGGATGAGCCCGGCACCGCTCCCTTGGGAGTTTGCCGCTCCGTCCACATGTAGGATCCAATCCTCCACCTCCCCTGATGAGGGGGGTTCCCCAAACTCCTCCGGTTGCGCCTCCTCCATGTCCTTCTTGGTCCAGGAACATTCGACTAGGAAGTCCGCCAACACCTGAGACTTCATGGCTGACCTCGGTCGGATGGACAGATCGAACTCGCCTAACTTGATGGCCCATTTAGCCAGCCGGCCGGAAGTGTCGGGGCGAGACAGGATAGCTCGCAGGGGCTGATCCGTAAGCACCACGATGGGATGAGCTTGAAAATAAGGCCGGAGGCGCTGAGTAGAGACCACCAGAGCGAAGATGATCTTCTCAGTTTTTGAATACCTGGTCTCCGCGTCATGGAGTATTTTGCTGGTGTAGTAGATCGGCTTCTGAGTTCCGTCGGTATCCATGTGCACCAGTACCGAACTGACGGCCTCCGGGGAAGCGGCCAGATACAGGAAGAGCTCCTCCCCATTTTCGGGCTTGGATAGCAGTGGCGGAGTGGAGAGAAACTGCTTCAATTCTTCAAAGGAGCTCTGACATTCTTTCGTCCACTCGAAGCCGTTAATCTTGCGCAGCGCCTTGAAAAAGGGTAGACACCTCTCCGCCGACCTTGACATGAAACGACTCAAGGCCGCCACCCTCCCCGTAAGGCGCTGCACCTCCTTCTTACTGACCGGGGGCCGCATCTCCAGGATAGCTCTGATCTTGTCGGGGTTGGCTTCGATCCCGCGTTGGGTCACCATGAAACCCAGGAACTTGCCGGCCGCCACTCCAAAGGCGCATTTGTGGGGGTTGAGCTTCATTCGGTACCGTCGCAGATTGCCGAAAGTCTCCCCGAGATCGGTCACATGGTCCCTGCGCTGGTGCTTTTAGTCAGCATGTCATCCACATAGACCTCCATATTGCGCCCCAGCTGATTCTCGAAAACCTTGTTCATCAACCTTTGATAAGTGGCCCCGGCGTTTTTCAGCCCGAAAGGCATCACTCTGTAACAGTAGATCCCCTTCTCCGTGACAAAGGAGGTTGCCTCCTCGTCTACTGAGCTCATCTTGATTTGATTGTACCCCGAGAACGCATCCATGAAACTGAGCGTCCCGTGCCCGGAAGTGGCGTCCACCAGCTGGTCAATTCGGGGGAGCGGAAAGCTGTCCTTGGGGCACGCCTTGTTGAGGTCGGTAAAGTCCACACACATCCTCCAGCTCCCACTGGTCTTCCGAACCATCACGACATTCGCCAACCAGTCGGGGTAGCGCACCTCACGAATGTGGCCAGCCGCCAACAGCTTCCGCACCTCTTCGTCGACAGCCTTCTGCCGGTCCGGAGCAAAACTCCTTTTCTTCTGCCTGATGGGCCGGCACTCTGGTCGGATGTTGAGCTGGTGTGTAATCACCTCCTCCGGGATTCCGGGCATGTCAGATGCTGACCACGCGAAGACGTCGGCGTTGGTCCGTAGAAAGGTTAGGAGCTGGTCACGGGCTTCGTCAGGAAGCGAAGCTCCGACTCGAACCGTCTGCGCGGGGTCCTCCCCGAGGGGGAAGGTAAGCAGCCGCTCGGCCGGTTCCCCCCTCCTCTCCAAATCCCGTGGGTCAAGAATTTCGGATGTCGATGTCGACGGTGGTGCAAGCACTGCCCCCTGGGGACTGGGAGCCAAGTGATAGCATAGCGCCGGCAGGTCCCGCTCTCCTCGCATCTCGCCGATCCCGCTGGTGGTTGGGAATCTCACTAGGAGTCGCTTGGTGGAAATGACGGCATCCAAGAGGTTGAGCCCGGGCCTCCCAAGAATCGCATTGTACGCCAGGGGCACACGGACCACCAAAAACTTTATAAGGACAGTGCTCTGGCACGGAGCCATTCCGGCTGTTGCAGGAAGAGTAATCTCCCCCTCGACCCTCACAGAATCCCCCGTGAATCCCATCAAAGGCGTGACGACAGGTTGAAGTAAATCATGCGACAGGTTCATGCGAATAAAGGCGTCGTAGTTCAAAACATCTACTGAACTTCCACTGTCGACCAGGATTCGTTTTACAGGGTGCTTAGCGATCGTCATGGATACGACGACGCTATCATCATCTTGGTTTACAACCCCCTCTAGGCCCTCTTCGAAAAAAGGAATTATAGCCTCGCTCCCCCCTCCCCCTCGGTCTCTTCGGCGGGCCCCCTGCCCCCCAGGAGATCATCGCTACCGTCTTCTCCGTCGGGGCGTTATCAATCATCGGCGGTGCAGGCGCTGATGGGCCGGGAGCTCCTGGGTTGTTCCTTTGGACGAACTTCCTCAGGTGGCCCTGTTGAATGAGATCTTCAATGGCTTTCTTCAGCTGCCGGCAGTCGTCGGTGTTGTGGCCATGGTCCCGGTGGTAGCGGCAGTAGAGGCTCTTGTTCCGGGGGATCTTCGGGTTGATGGGAGGAGGACGTTGCAGGTAAGGCTCCCCTTCGATCTCGAGCAGGATCTGGGATATGGGAGCAAGCAACGGAGTATACGGCCCGTCTCTCGGTGCAGGAGGTCGAGGGCGGTTGTCTGGTCGACGAGGAGGCTCGGGCCTCCTGGGGCGGGCTTCCGCAGGTTCTGGCTGGGCTGGCTTCCGGGGTACGTTCCCGCCGGCCTCACGCCGAGAAAAGTCAGCTTCATCTGCCCGGATGTATTTCTGGGCGCGGATCAGGAGTTCGGAGTAGGAACCCGGTGGCTTCTTGTCAAGAGAATACGCGAAACGGGAAGGGCGGAGCCCTCGCTTCAGAGCCAAGGTAGCCACTGAGTCCTCCAAGTTATATACCTCCAGAGCGGCCTCCTTAAACCGGGCGACGTAGTCTCGCAGGGACTCGCCATTCTTCTGCTGGACAGCAAATAGACTGTCCGCCACCCTCGGGATCTTCCGGCAGGCGTCAAAGTGGGCCAGGAAAGCCCTCTCCAACTGGCGAAAGGAGTCGATGCTCCGTGGCGGCAGGCGAGAGTACCAGGCCCGGGCAGCTTTTTTCAGAGTAGCAGGGAAGGCCACACACATAAGGGAGTCTGTGGCCCCCTGAACCTGCATGAGCACCTTGTAACTTTCCAAATGGTCCAGGGGGTCCGTAGTCCCGTCATAAGGGTCCAGCTGAGGAAGGCGGAACCGGGTAGAGATTGGCTCCTCCATGATGCGGCGGGACAGGGGAGGCCGACTGTCGTAATCAGTCTCCGGCAGGTGGGTGATTCGACGGCTAAGTTCTTCCAACTTCTGATTACACTCCTCGAGTCGCCGCTCAGCTCGGCGAGGCATCCGGCCATCAACGGAACCCTCCCCTGAAGACTCAGAAGAAGAGCGGAGGCGACGATGTCGGCGCGCGCGCTCCGCCTCCTTTCCGTGCCGCGCTTAGGAGAGATGCTGGCGTGGCGAGAAGGAGACCGGGGCCTTTTGGACGCCTCGCGGCGATGCGGCTTGGCTGGGATCGGCGGTGATGATCTGCAGGAACGGGCGACCTCCGGCGGGAGGAGTGCTGGCTGGGCTGCACCGCCCCTGGGACAGATGGGCTCGGCTCCGGCTGTCGCAAGGCTACTTGTTGCTGCTGCTGCATGCTTTTGACCGCCGCTGCCAGCGACTGGACCTGGGTGGCCAGGTCAGCGAATCGATCTTCTTGAAGTGGCTGTGGAGCGGATGCAGGGGCGCCATTCTGCGGAGCAGAAGGCCCTGCCTCCTGGAGGTTCGGAGGCTCTGGGAAACAAGATACGAGAGCTGGGGGGTCCTCCGCGGGTGGACCAGCCCCGCAGCGCTGCCTCCCAGCGCGACCGGCTGAAACTCCCTTCATTCGAGTTGTCACCATGGCTTTAGGGTCTCGAAGAAGAAAGCCGCTGGTTCGAAGTCTCTCTTACACTCCCCCCCCTTCCTGGCGCGCCAATCTGATGACGCCAAGTCACCGCCTTCGAACGTCGGGGAAGACGGATGTCTCGCTCCGGGAAATCCTGCAAGAAAAGTCCCCGGGGACCGGTGCACCGGTGGGGACCCTCCGACGATCAAGTTAGTGGCTTGGGTTCAGACAAGGAACCACCCCCCGCGAGAGAAGCTGGGGCAGTTAGGGTTTTTTATCAAAAGAGGAAGCTCCCAGAGTCAGAGTTCGGATCCGGCTTATAGCCTGAATATGTTCCTTTTATACCTGTCTGAACCGTCACGTGCAGCTTCGGAAGACCTTTCTTTTGTACTGTTCTTGATGGACGTAGCTGGGCTCCTATTGCTAGAGGCGGCGAGTCGTACATCCTAGTAAGGCGTGGTGGCGCACAGAGGCGTGCAATGCGCCAAACATCGTTATGAGACATGACCCTCCGTACCGGGGCACATTTTACAGGAGTACGAAATGGTACTACGGCAAGGCACAGCCATGTGCCGGAGATCATGCGTGAGCACCGTACTTGCTGACAGTTGCTGTTTTCTTTGGCGGTTGAATAGCATGTCGACCATGCATCCTGAGGCCAGTAGGACCTGGGTTTAAGGAGACGATGACGATGACCCCACCCCGACCCCGAGGGGGTGCCGGAGGTGGGGAATGACCGTTTACCCCGAGGCCGGTAGGGGCCCCGGGGTTAGGAAACGATCCCCACCCCGACCCCGAGGGGGTGCCGGAGGTGGGGAATGACCGACCCCGATGGTAGGGGCCCCGGGGTTAGGAAACCCCCACCCCGACCCCGAGGGGGTGCCGGAGGTGGGGAATGACCGTTTACCCCGAGGCTGGTAGGGGCCCCGGGGTTAGGAAACCCCCACCCCGACCCCGAGGGGGTGCCGGAGGTGGGGAATGACCCCCCGAGGCTGGTAGGGGCCCCGGGGTTAGGAAACGATGGCCCCACCCCGACCCCGAGGGGGTGCCGGAGGTGGGGAATGACCGTTTACCCCGAGGCTGGTAGGGGCCCCGGGGTTAGGAAACGATGGCCCCACCCCGACCCCGAGGGGGTGCCGGAGGTGGGGAATGACCGTTTACCCCGAGGTAGGGGCCCCGGGGTTAGGAAACGATGGCCCCACCCGACCCCGAGGGGGTGCCGGAGGTGGGGAATGACCGACCCCGAGGCTGGTAGGGGCCCCGGGGTTAGGAAACGATGGCCCCACCCCGACCCCGAGGGGGTGCCGGAGGTGGGGAATGACCGTTTACCCCGAGGGTAGGGGCCCCGGGGTTAGGAAACGATGGCCCCACCCCGACCCCGAGGGGGTGCCGGAGGTGGGGAATGACCGTTTACCCCGAGGCTGGTAGGGGCCCCGGGGTTAGGAAACGATGGCCCCACCCCGACCCCGAGGGGGTGCCGGAGGTGGGGAATGACCGTTTACCCCGAGGCCAGTAGGGGCCCCGGGGTTAGGAAACGATGGCCCCACCCCGACCCCGAGGGGGTGCCGGAGGTGGGGAATGACCGTTTACCCCGAGGCTGGTAGGGGCCCCGGGGTTAGGAAACGATGGCCCCACCCCGACCCCGAGGGGGTGCCGGAGGTGGGGAATGACCGTTTACCCCGAGGCTGGTAGGGGCCCCGGGGTTAGGAAACGATGGCCCCACCCCGACCCTGAGGGGGTGCCGGAGGTGGGGAATGACCGTTTACCCCGAGGCCAGTAGGGGCCCCGGGGTTAGGAAACGATGGCCCCACCCCGACCCCGAGGGGGTGCCGGAGGTGGGGAATGACCGTTTACCCCGAGGCTGGTAGGGGCCCCGGGGTTAGGAAACGTTGGCCCCACCCCGACCCCGAGGGGGTGCCGGAGGTGGGGAATGACCGTTTACCCCGAGGCCAGTAGGGGCCCCGGGGTTAGGAAACGATGGCCCCACCCCGACCCCGAGGGGGTGCCGGAGGTGGGGAATGACCGTTTACCCCGAGGCTGGTAGGGGCCCCGGGGTTAGGAAACGTTGGCCCCACCCCGACCCCGAGGGGGTGCCGGAGGTGGGGAATGACCGTTTACCCCGAGGCCGGTAGGGGCCCCGGGGTTAGGAAACGATGGCCCCACCCCGACCCCGAGGGGGTGCCGGAGGTGGGGAATGACCGTTTACCCCGAGGCTGGTAGGGGCCCCGGGGTTAGGAACGATGACCGCCGTTACCCTGCCTGACGACGTTGGGATCAGTCATATCATAGATGTTGTCACTTTTTAAAATAAAATAATATTCTATAAACTGCAGGACCAAGTGAAACTCACATGAAGATTGAAATCGTGGACAAACATTTTTCTCATTACATGAAGTACCTAACAAGATTCCATTACAAAGATAGAAACTATGTTTGTTGATAAATAATTCAATTACAAAAATTGGCCCTTTCCTTATGCATGCATATATACAAACATAAACTATGGGAGTATCACAAACATGCATGCATGTGCTTTCACAGGCAATGCCTTCTTCCACCTGTGCTTGGAAGCTACCAATAACCTGTAAGTGTTCATGTGATATATTTCATCAAAGGGTTAAGCATTATGCAAGGACTTCCATCATAAGGATTAAATGATTCAGATATCACACTTGCGATGGCTGCTCCAATTAAAGAAAGTGAAACCTTATGGCGTTTTAGTTTGTACCTCCATGATGGATGGTTTCTTTGGTTACATAAATATCCAAATTGGTTGAAACTGGCTTTAAAAGTTCATACATTGTAAAGACCAAGGTTTTAAATCTTGTGAAACATAAAAGCAACTAAGCTGGTTGATTTTACTTCTCTGCTGCAGTATAAATTATGTTGAGCAGATACGGCCAATGACATGGCTTAGGCCATCACAAGGATATGTCAGGCTTACCATAGAAATTGAACATGAAATGTTACATCTAGATGTTACTGATGCTCAGTCGATATGCTAAGCTTTCTGGCTGATCCGTGCAACAAAAATTTGGTATTTAATCCTGGTTTCTGTTAGGACATGAGACAAAAGACGCTCTTTATTATGGCTCCTCTGGTATAGCAGAGGATTACGACTAGAGATTCAGCCAGTAGAATTATTTGGCCTGACGATTACAGTGTTTGGCCGGCCATGCTGCGAAGTTTGCTCAACATGTGAGTTGCTGCAGACTCCCTTGCTTCATGAGGACTGCTCTTTAAATCACCACCAACCGTGAATTCAAAGTCCAACCCTTTAAGTGTAACACTAGCCTGGAACCTTCCTGCAAAAGGCATTACCAATAACTTCATTGAGGTGCAAACAAACATAAACCTCGAGGAACAAGCGAGATGACAAAAGAAATCATTAAAGCTAGAAGTTGTAAAAGAGTAATCTATAGTTTAAATAACGGCCATAATGTGAATTGGGAATCAAAGGTTCTAAGTTCAAATCTTGAGTGGAGAATTCTGAAGTAATTGGGCTTGGAAAATTGCCACTGTAACAGTCCTGGAGGTGTTCGTCCAATATTTAAATAATATTTTTTTTAGTTTGAATGCCCATATTGGTTCAGAAAATAATATTTTATGATGTGATTAATGACAATCATGTAACGCCTTTCTTTTACCCATTTGTCCACTATTTTCTGTTATGACAGAAAAAGCAGCCATTATTTTATCTCCAAAAAAAGAGTCCAGGGATAAGTAGGGAAAACAATGGATGCTATTTTGTTATAATGATATATAATGGTCACGGAGAGTGTTCAGGACCCACACATTGGTGTATTGAAACCGTGGAGCCATCCAAGGATATCTTTACCCACTACCAACAAATAAGAGAATTGCAAGCAACACTTGTCCTCAGAAAATCATAAAAGATTTTAGAAGGGAAATAATACAATAATTAATTATTGGATAACAGTTTGGCCAAAATAGTCATGCTAATCCATCCAATGGGCCTCTTGAGATTATTTAATATGTAGCACCTAAGAGACAGGTGCTGATCCCCTGACAGTAACCATCAACTCTTTGATGCAGAAATTTTTTTAAAAATAATAAGAAAGTTGAATCTACCACCTGAAACGGATGGAAGCACACTATATCTTGGTAACATCCAGTTGTTCTCATGGCATATATCATCCAATTCCTGCAGAATAGATGAGATTACAAAAGCTTAAAATCTTCTATGCTGGAAAGGAATTCAAACAGCTTGAGCAAGTTTTTAAGTGCCTTTAGCCAGTACACTTCAACCACAAGGATAGAGAAAAAAGGACTTAACCCCCTTTGGCTTGGTATCAAGCAGGAAAGACCCTGTGCCAGGAGCTGGTACTGGCCCAGCACCATACATGCCAGCCAGCAATGGGCTGCTACCTAAATGCATGGCATGTAGTTATTCACACTTCACGGTTAGTTCTCCTGACTGCAACTATTTGGACATAGGCATAAAAATGAGAACTAATCTATGATCTTTGCATGTGATGTAAAATTCCTAATCCTGCTCGCTGTTAAACAACGGTAACTCGGTATTGACGGATACTTAATACATCCTAAACAAAAATGGAAATTAGGCAAACAAAAGAATCCCTGTTTTCTGCATACTAAACAGTTCTCTAGACTTTCAAAGTCACTTCCTTGGCATATATTGAGCTGGGTAAAGCAAAAATTAGAATACCTAGTTTGAATTAAAAACTGAAGGCAGAAAAGGTAGATAAAGTTCCTTGAACACATGGATTGAAAAAGGATGCCGAACACCATCCAAGCATCATACGACTTGCCTGGCATGAGCTCCGTAACATGAGAACAGCCTCCGCCAATCTCCTCCTCTTGATTTTCTGAGTTTGGCCCCCTTCTCCAGAGCACAAAGATGTACCCGCATGCATTTGGCTTGAGCATAGAACATTACATGCTTCTATTATCGATTCAACGTTTGGCTTTGAGTTCTCTTCCCCTTCTGTAGAAAATCAAAACACAACATAAGTGTTATGCTTCAGCTAACTACTGCTTTTTACTATTTCAACTCTGCCGCTTACTAACACTAACACAAATGAAGATTATACAAATACTAGTAAAAGTTTATGATTTGACATGAAATAAATCAATTTATTCAAGTTTATCAAGGACTCTTTTAATGAAGTAAGAAAACTGTTATCCAATGAACCGAAGAACCCAACATTGACCCTTGGTTGACAGTTTTTGGTAATTTGACATAAAAGTAAGCAAGCAATTCAATGCACGATGGCTGATCAAAAATGTTCATCACATGCATCTTTCCAGGTAAAAATGGTGAAAACTAAACTGATCAACATAGAAACAAACTATACCGCTTAAAATTGTTTGGATGTGCATTTCGCATCGAGCAATTTCATCTTCAAGAATGCGTTGTTGCTGACACTATAAAATAGCAAAATGATTATTGCAGCCGGCCATCATATGCATTTTGTCAATCAAATTTTAACAGAATGGAGGAAAAATTCAACATACCAAATCATCTCGTCTTTTCTGGAGAACTCGTAAGGAGGCCTGTAGCAGATCATCTTTCTTTGATGACATTACAAGTTGAAATGCATCTTGATTTTTCATATCCAATTGCATAAGTAATTTCTAGAAGAAATGACAAGAATTAGTCAACTCATGAATAGTATCCATGGGCTTTTGAAAGCACTACCATGCCATGGAAGTATGCGGTTGAACACTTGATATAATATGTATGACTAGAATGATAAGCCGTAACTCATTAGTTTGGATCATGGGTCCTAACAGATGCAATCACTGAGAGCCAAGAAATCACACAAGTCCTACCCATATGAAATTAATCCAGGACAAGGTGAGGTCGTAGCAAACTGGAACCTAAATGTACAAATGGGTTATCATAATAATGCATCACAAAAAGAAATGACTATGAAATTGTGCAGTTTTCTACATGAATAAATGTCAACAAGATAGATAATAAAGCATACCATGTCATTACAGCCATGAAAAGGGACATCTGCAGTACCCTGAATATTATTCTTCTTCCTCTTATCTGTAGGAGTATATAAAATGTTATTTTCTTTCATATCCTCCTTATTAACTGATGTCTGCTGACACTGATTCAAGGATGAATTATCAGCCCTTTTATGAGGTATACACACAATCTCAGATAACCCACTCTTGTTTGATCCGTCAATTGCTATGTTGTTTGCAACTGTATTCTTTATCCTGTTCTTGCTACTCAACATATCCACAGTTTGCTCATTCTGAAAAGATTTGTCACTCGCCACCTGATCTTCCACGGTGGGCATTTTGTCTGGTTCCACAGACAAAATGCGAGCACTGGCTTTTGATCTATAAGCAGATCCCAATGACCGACTGTTAGAAGATGCGTTATTTTCATTTTTTGTCAAACTTTTGTTTTCAGTATTGATTATCTTGTCCACTGTTGGCTCACACCAATCAGATTTACTATTGGTTTTGGTATCTTCCACAATGGGTACTCTGTCTGAGACCAACGAGCACTTCTCATTCACATTTGCCTGCAGCCTTGGCAAATGCAGCGAACCATCATGAAGTTTTTCCCTGAGAAATGCAAGAGATCATTGTTGGAGAAAAGTGGATGCAACATGGGAATTCCACATTTCTTAAAGGCCTAGATTCCAAATGTTAGAATTAAAATTAGGAAGAATTAGTTACCTATTCAGCCAATCAGATAAAATGTCAGCATATGGCAACAGATTATAGTACTCAACAACAGTTGTTACTTCAGGAGTTAGAGACTTCCTGATCAGATGACCTTTCAAGCTGAAAAGAAAAATGACAAAAAAAGGAAGCTTATTAGAAAGTCAGACTCAGATGATTGTACACAGGTAACAGTTATTCTAATATCGTACATGGATTCCAAGTCTACTAATCTCAATGTGGAGCCAATTTGAAGGTAACATATGCCAAACACAAAAACCCACTAGATAATGAGACTACAAATAGCCAAAATGGTCTTCTGTCACCAGGATAACATACCTGCTTATAACATCTTTGATATGAACTTCCTTGAGTTCTTCACTCACTGTTTCTTCATACTCCATTATATATAACCTAGTAGTTGCCTTCTCCTGACTTAATGAATATGCCAAATGATGTTCCAGAATACAAACATTTGCATGAGTAATACCTGTTTCATAGTGTATCAATATCTTTTCTTTCAGATTACAAAAAAGAAACAAGACCAGAACAAAGCTGAAGCTATTTGCTATATAAGAGGCTTAATCTCTGGTGCAGAAAATCCATAAATAGCAAAGTAAAATATGCTGGTCCTGTATAGATCAATATCAAAAAGATTCACATGGGCAATAATCTTAAGTGTATTGGAATAGTTTGCTATTAAGTTGAAAAGACATCTCCATAGAAACGTATAGCATGTAAATGTATATTCTTTCACATGAATATAGATTACATAAAGCATAATGACAGTAAAAGCAAATTCCATAAATTCCATACAATTTAACTCCTAAGTTCTGAAAAGATCGAAAGAAAATAAAAATAATATAACAGGATTATAATGCCATCATAAGCATGACCAACAAAGGGAAAAAAATGGCTGTGTAATCTGGTAAATAATGTGGCACATATGAATAAGATGCTTCCAATAAGTGAGTCCTTATATTGTTATTAACTAAACTAAGGTCTGTCAGAAATGTAAGAGAGAAGAAAGAAATGAGCATCAGTCCTTGAAAGGATGTTTCATAAGTCAACCAAACTGGTGCAGTGTGTTGACTTTGTCACTTAACCTCAACTATTATAGTTAGGTCAACTGTTCCTTTCATGATGTTGTCATGTAACAATTGTTCCTTTCATTATGTCAATACCATTAGTTATCTTCTCTACCACAATATTTAAAGAGAATCAAGAGAATCATTTCAACTTTATTATTCACATTACTATAAGAGGCCTGCTACTATTTAACAAAAATATCATTTATATCACTTACTGCATTCTTATGGAATAGTTAAAAGATAAAACCCGTAACCACTTAATGCTGGAAGGCATAAGATTCCAACCGTATGACACACTTCAATCCTAAATAAGTAACAGATGTTATAGAGGCTAAAAAGGGAAAGAAAAAACTAGGAAGAGCAAGAAAAAATTGACATCAATTGGAATCTCAAAAAAAAACCCCTCCTAATTATTCAGTCACTGAAACCATAGTGAAAACACGTCCAAAGAAAACAAAGTCAGACACCAATCTATCACCATAAAACTTCATTTGAACCATGATCTACAAGAGACCTTAGGGCTTTTTTTTTCCTCTTTTCTTTAGATGATAGGACTAAACCCACTCTCTTTCGTTACTTGTATTCTAGTGATCATTAATCATTCTTTAATGAGTCATGAACTTCTCAAGCTAGGAAGTAAGAGTATGGAAAAAGAGGGAGAGAGATTTTATGCAAATATAGTAGCTGGATAGGAATTTTAATGCTTAGGTGCAACCAAGCACAATAAACACAAGGGATAAATGTTGTGTCAGCAGCAGAAGCTAAGATCACCTGCTTTTTGATTCACGATGGAAAATGCGAGTTGCTGAAGCACATAATCTTTTTCACAGGACCGATGTGAATGATTGCTTGTGATCTTTTTGTTTTTTGATTCATTATTGTTCATTTGGGTGCCACCTACCTGACTGTCAATAGGTTCTTCAAGTTCTTGTTCCAACAATGACCAGACCCCTTGAGTTAAGGATCCAAATTCAAGCAAGCATCCTTCCTTCATATGATTGACTAAAAAAACAGCAACTTTAAAAATTGGCCAACCCTCCATGTTTGGAGCATTATTTGATGCATCTAATGCTGCAGAAATATTACAGGCATCCATGATCTTTTTCTCTGTGAACGAGAGTTGTTTGTCCAGATCTCCTGATCCATCATCATATTTATGCATATATTTCAAGTATGTCAAGAAACTTGGTTTAGCTACAGATGCAGATTTGCAGAAGGTCTCAAAAGAAAGAAACTCAAGTTGTGGGAACTGCTTCCGGTGGTAATAATTGTAGAGAAGCACAACCGCATGAATCTGCAGAAGCACAACACAGAATCAAAAAAATTAAGCAACCATGAAATTCCAAGGATATGAACAAATAACACATTCAGAAGTTTTTCCAAAAAGAAAAGGAACCCAGAAATCAAAACCAAAAAAGTGCAGCTCCTACCATTATACTAAGTTTATTTCCTAATGCCCAAGACACAGTAGTGTCCATAAAGAGTAGAATATCAAAAACCTATTATTTTCTGTACAAAGCGGCAAAGCCCCAGGATCATATAGGTCCATGATGGGATTAGATAGTTAGCCAAAAGTGTAGCAATAATCATGGTGCTCTTTTCTTTCAGTGATTGTTCATTCGCAATGAACCTTGCAGATCATTGGTAACACACTGAAGCTTGCTGACCTGCCCACAAGCATGCACCAGCACTTACATCTCTGGTCTTTCTAAAACAGAAAAATCTCTCTCTCAAAATGAGTCATTTCTAACGGTGTTTCCAGGATGAAGGTTATGGGTGTCTACTGCCTAGTGTCCAGGTGTCTTAAAAGTATTCAACACACCTCAAAAATCTTGGATACAAGGAATATAGCTATATATACATTACATGAGGGGGGATTCACATAGATGATCCAAGCCATTCGATGTGATCTACTACTTCTAAACTACTCATGTACCAAAAGTCATATGATTTAAAAACCCCTAGCCTATACATCAAATGGTCAAAAGACATGCATTTTTCTGTGCTATTTAAACTTGTCTAATTTTTGACCACTTGATGGACGATGACTTTTATTGCAATCACCATTATCACACGCACAAGCTTTGGGATAGGCCAAATGAATACATTGGAAACACAATTAAATGAGCGTACAAGCTTTTTATAACATCCCGATCAGAGAGAATAGGATGATACTTCAAGAATGTAATCTTAACATTTTACTAGTTCTCAGATTTAAATATGTTGCTCCGTTGACCTTGAAAATGGTAGAACCTAGAGGAATTTAAAAAATTAAGGACCCAATGACTGATTCAGGTATCCAGTAATTATCATTGTTCTGTATTGGTCAAATCAAGACATAAAATTACATTTTATTCAAGGATTGGCAATACTAAAAAAGCCAAACATAAGGCTCCATTGACCTTGTAGCCAACTTCCACTTTTCCCCTTGAATGAATGGTTTGAAAGCTTTGAGCTAGAATAATACCTTGCCATTTGCTCGTTCTTTCTAGTATTAGAATTCAAAGTGAAACCAGAAGCCTTCTATGTAATTAAGATAAAGAAACAGGAAAAGACAAACAAAGAAAAGCAAACCAAAATTCAAAGTATAAGAAACATAATTGAAACAAAACCGTAAAGTCCCTTAAAATCTTCTTAAACTGCTTTCCCATGCGAAATAGACCAACAAACTACAAACACGCCAACATCTCTAAAACCCTCTTCCGGATTCTCTTTTAGCTTCAGCATGTCCAAAATTGAAACGTTAGAAAAATTAAGAAAGAAAATACAGTTTTAAGGCTTGCTTTCTCAATCAAAGGCGCATCGATCATCCTCTGATTTCGCATCCAGCCTCAAGAACTCAGAAGCCAAAATCCAAATCAAAAATTCCCAGAGAAATCATACCTGTCTCGCCACGGCCTCCTGCTGATCGTCGGTAGGGGCCTCCTGCAAGGAGACCCTCAAAGGGAGGAGAGGAGCGACGAGGTATTCCATTAGGGCATCGATGGCGTCCTCCATCGGGACTACGTCGGCTGAATCCATCGTTCCACGAGCCACTCCTCCTCCTCGCCGCCAGAGAGAAGAAAGTAGGGATGAGAGGGAAGAAGAAGACGGATTAGGGTTTTCAGGGATTGAAGGCGAGCATTTTATCGGGTCGCGACGCGGGATTTCGGGAGGTCGGTCCCGTATTGCAGGGTGGACTCCTATGGTAAGGAAAAAGGCGCGAAAACGGCGTGAGCGTAAGGAAGCTCTTCGGTTACCTAAAGGAGAAAGGACGACGATCAGCTGCTCAGCTTCCAACAGCAAAACATCAAACCCCAGCTGTCTAAATTAATGATCCAATAAATATCGTTTCTAACGTGCCAACTTTTTCCTTTTTTTTTTTTTTTTTTTTTTTTTTTTTGGGTCTCTACGTGTATCTAAAAGAGTGGTTTCCTAATAATGATCTAATAAATATCGTTTATAACGTGCAACTTTTTTTTTTTTTGTCTTTATGTGTATCTAAAAGAGTGGTTTCTATTATTGGAAAAGTGCTCTCGATGATTGTGAGAGGATCTCAAGATCATGATCTACACGACCACGACGGAAAGGATAAGTTGCGAGATGCGGCCTCATTAACACTTATGAGCGCCAACATACCCACAACAGCCATCTTCGGCGATAGAGCACCACAAGTTTTAGAAGTGACCGAGCGGGATATAACGAGCATGGCCTGGGAGTCAGAGGAGCATCACCACCCATAGAGGAGAATGGCGGCGGCGCCACCGTGTAGGGCGGCGGAGGCGGTGAGATCAAATGCATTATGGAGATATCTTCAGAGATTGATTTCCTTGTGGGGAGTGATTGAATAAATCATATCTTCTAGATTTACGATGTTTCTTCTAAACTCTAGAAAATTAGTTTGTTTTAGGCATGTATCGTCAAATCTCCTTGATTCTAGGAATTGTTTTGAATTGTTTCCTTAGAATCTTGAAGATTTGATCTAGATTTGATTTGATTGGATTGGTAGGATTTTGGAAGCTCCTGAGGATGCATATATAAGCACTCCTCATGAGCAATAAGGGGGAGTTGTGTTTTGTAAGCTTAGATAGCTTATGAATGTTGGCAAGGCATAGGCACGCTTATGCCAATAAACTTGGGGGCTGATAACCTCTTAAGTTTGGGCGTGCTTGGGCTAATAACCCTTGTACAAGTGTTCTTGTGTTCTGGTGGTTCGAAGGACTGATAATCTTGAGACCACATTCTTCGTAATAACAGTGAGGCATTCTTCATTTCTTGTGTGTTAGATCCTAATTACCATGCTCGTGTGTTACTGGAAACGGTTCGAGAGGATCGATTGTGGTGTTGGAGCGGATCGCGCGAAGGAGTTGGTGAATATTTGGAGTCCCTGACCGGGGACCCTAACAAATTGGTGCTTTCATTGAGATGAGTTGCTTGAAGATCTCTACGCTTCAAGCGGGGTAATCACGAGCAAACCTTACTTTGATTCTCTTCGTTGAGATTGTTATAGTTAGAAGTTGTTTGTTCTTGTTGGAGTTATTATTTGAGGTGGGGGTTCGATCTTCTTCTGGAGAGAACCCAAGGTCGGAAGTTGTCCGTGCAAAGTTCTTCATGGGAGGGGGTTCGATCTTCATTTTGGAGAGAACCCAAGGTTGGACATGTTGTTGTAGCCCATATTCCAATGGAGGCCGGATCAAGTACTTTTCCATCCAACCGAGACCGCTTTGAAGCTTTGGAGTCATCCACTCTTTGGATGAAGGAGCTGATGGTAGAGACTACCACCAACATGACTCACATGCAAGGAGCCATCACTTTCGTCACTAATGCTACGGAGGAGAACATGAAGGCGGTGGAAGGCATGAGACGAGACTTGCAAGCAATATTGGCAAGACTTGGAGGAGGAGCGAATGGGGCCAACTGCGGACAAACCCCAAGGGTGGAAGAGGAGCAACTCATTGATGGGAGGGAAACTCACATTTCTAAGTCCACAAGGGGAGAGCCTAGACCAAGACAACCTCTTAGATTGGGCGGGGGTGTGGAGAATGAGCACGAGGTAGTGGAAAGGTGGCTGTGAGAGGAGGAGTCTGACCGTGATGTTGATAACCATGCAAGGACAGAGGAAAGATTCGGTGGGAGTCGGTATGGGGAAGAAATGCCCTATGGCCGGATCCATGAAGATGCTAGAAGACATGAGAGACCGAGAAGAGACCACCACTATCATGATGAAGATGAAGGAAATCGGTTTAACCACCGAGGACCTAGAAGGCCACATTACCGTGGAGGTGACTATGAAGATGATGATGGAAATTGGTTTAACAACCGAGAACCAAGGAGACCAAAAATTAACTTCCCTAAGTTCAATGGTGGTGACCCTCATGAGTGGCTCGATAAGGCGGACCACTATTTTCATATATATGAAGTACCAAGGACAGAGAGAGTGGCCACATCATGTTTCTTCCTTGATGGGAAGGCAAGCAAATGGTGGAGATGGATACAGGCCCAATATGAGAAGGAAGGAAGAAGGCTCGGGTGGAAGGAATTCGAGAGGGAGCTGCTTATGCAATTTGGGCCTTCGCCCATTATCAACCATCATGGCCAGCTAGCTAAGCTCAAGCAAGATGGCAAGGTGCATGCATATGTGGAGGAATTTCGATAACTCCAAACCTTGGTGAGGGGTTGGTCTGAGGAGGCACTTATCGGCACTTTCGTGGATGGTCTAAAACCATGGATTGCCAAGGAGCTCAAGTTGAAGCAGCCCACTAGGCTGCAAGAAGCAATGAGGATGGCTGAAATCCTCGAAGAAAGTCATCACTTCGAGAAAAGACACGTCAAGAACCAAGTGGCTAACAAGGTTTATAAACCCTTGTATTCCACGGGGTCTTGGAAAGGAAAGGAGGAGACTACGGGAGATTCAAGGAGCAAAGGAAAGGAAGTCAAGAAGCTTAGTCGTGAGGAGCTTGATGAGTACATAAAGAAGGGCTTATGCTTCAAATGTTGTGAAAAGTGGAGCCGTGATCACCAATGCAAGAAAGCCAAGGTCATGTGTATGATCGGGATAGAGGAGGAGCATTAGGGGAGACAAGTGAGGAAGAGCACAGGCATGAGGAGTCCTCTAGCGATGAGGAAAGTGAGGAAGCCGAGTTGAGCCTCAATGCCATGTCCGGCGTACAAAAGCCCTCAACCATGCGACTTATGGCTTGGGTTGGCAAGCATGAAATGACATTATTGGTGGATAGTGGGTCTACCCACAACTTCATCAATTCCCGTGTCCTTTCTAAGGTGGGATTGCATCAGGAAGAAGTAGAGCCATTCGATGTGAAGGTGGCAAACGGGGAAAAGCTAAGGTACGAGATGGTAGTGCGAACCGTGAAGATGAATGTCCAAGGCGTCCGTATAGTGGCTAATCTTCATGTACTCTCATTGGTGGGGCTAGATGTTGTCTTGGGCAATGCATGGCTAAGAGGCATTGGCAAGGTCGTCACCGACTATGAGAAGATGACTATGGAGTTCAAGCTTGGAGGGAAGAAGAGGACGTGGACAGCTCTAGCATCAAAAGAGCCAAGGCCTTGCGAGGCCAATATGTTTGAGAAACTATGCAAGGGTGGGGCTCATTGCTTCGCCATAGTGATGGGCCAAAACCGAGGAGATGAAGGGCAAAAAGAGAAGCATAGTGATGGAAATGAGGAGCTGCCCCAAGGTGTGAAGACGGTTTTAGAAAGACACAAGGAAGTATTGGAGGTACCTACTTCATTACCACCAAGTAGGGAATTTGATCATCGCATTGTGCTGAAAGATGCGAGCAAATCGGTGAATGTGCCATCATACCGGTATGCTCACTTTCAAAAGGGTGAGATCGAAAGACAAGTGGAGGAGATGTTGTCTAGTGGCTTGATTCGATCAAGCACTAGTCCCTTTCATCACCGGTGTTGCTTGTGAGGAAGAAGGATGGAAGTTGGCATTTTTGCACCGACTACCGAGCATTGAATGAGGCAACAGTGAGGGATAGATTTCCCATACCAACAGTGGACGAGATGCTTGATGAGTTGCATGGGGCTCATGTGTTTACCAAGCTGGATTTAAGGGCCGGATACCATCAAATCCGAATGAAAGAGGAAGATACCCACAAGATGGCATTTAGGACTCATTCCGGCCACTATGAGTACCTAGTGATGCCTTTTGGGCTGTGCAATGCCCCCTCAACTTTCCAAGCGGCTATGAATGCCATATTTAAGCCATTCTTGAGGAAGTTTGTATTAGTATTCTTCGATGACATCTTGTGTACTCGAAGAATGTGGAGGAACACTTGGAGCAATTGGAGCAAGTATTGATGAGGATCAAGCATTTCTTCTATTGGGAGGGCCTAAAGAGAAGTGTGAAGAAGTGGGTGGCGGAATGTGACGTGTGTCAAAAGACCAAACATGATACGAAGGCCCCTACGGGTCTCTTGCAGCCCTTACCCATACCGGAAGCTATATGGGAAGACTTGTCCATGGATTTTGTGGAGGGCTTGCCCGCAAGTCAAGGGTACGAAGTGATCTTGGTGGTCGTGGATCGCTTAAGTAAGTATGCTCACTTCATACCCCTTAAGCATCCATTTACAATGAAGAGTGTGGCTAAGGCCTTTGTGGACAACGTGGTGAAGCTCCATGGTTTCCCTAGAACCATTGTTACGGACCGGGATCGTGTGTTCATGAGCTCCTTTTGGAAGGAAGTGTTTGCACTGCAAGGGAGCAAACTGAAGACAAGTTCTTCATACCATCCGCAGACCGATGGCCAAACAGAGATGGTTAACCGTACATTGGAACAATACTTGAGATGCTATTGCCATGATGAGCAAGCAAGGTGGATGGACTACATGTCATGGGCGAAATATTGGTATAATACAATGTACCACTCTTCCATCACACTTAGCCCATTTGAAGTGGTGTATGGAAGGAAGCCTCCTACCTTGGTGGCTTATGAGAGGGGTACGACTAAGAATGCAGAAGTGGAGAAAGCCTTGATCACTAGAGACGAGATACTAGCTAAGGCAAAGAGGGAGCTTAAGAAGGCCCAATCAAGCATGAAGAAATATTATGATAAAAGGAGAAGGCTAGAAGGGTTTGAGCCTGGGGACTTTGTGTACTTGAAGCTTCAACCCTATGGCCAAAAGACAATGAAGAGAAAGGCAAGCTACAAGCTAGAGAAAAGGTACTATGGGCCATTTAAAGTAGCTGCCCATGTCGGAGAAGTTGCGTATCGGCTGGAATTACCACCAACCTCAAGACTTCATCCATTGTTTCATGTGTCTCTCCTCAAGAGACGAGTTGGGGATCCTAGCTTGATTGTAGAGGAATTGCCTTCCTTTGATGAGGAAGGTAGAATGCTACTACAGCCCGCAACAATTCTTGAATACAAAATGGTGCCACGTGGGAGGATTAGAAGGAAGATCTGGAGAGTATTGGTGCAATGGAGAGGGCTACCTAGAGAGGAAGCAACCTGGGAGGATTATGATGACATAGCCTTAAGGTTCCCATAATTTACCCTTGAGGACAAGGGTACACTTAATGGAAGGGGGAATGAAAGGATTCGAAGCAAAGACCATGGCCTACACGGCCACGACGGGGAGGATAAGTTGCGAGATGCGGCCCTAGTGACACTTATGGGCGCCCCTAACATACCCACAGCAGCCACCTCCGGCGACGGAGCACCACCAGTCTTAGCAGTGACCGAGCGGGATGTAACGAGCATGGCCTGGGGAGTCAGAGGAGCATCACCACCCATGGAGGAGAATGGCGGCGGCGCCACCGTGTAGGGCGGCGGACGGCGGCGAGATCAAGTGCATTATGGAGATATCTTCAGAGATTGATTTCCTTGTGGGGAGTGATTGAATAAATCATATCTTCTAGATTTAGGATGTTTCTCCTAAACTCTAGAAGATTAGTTTCCTTTTCAGTTAAGTTGTTTTAGGCATATATCGTCAAATCTCCTTGATTCTAGGAATTGTTTCGAATTGTTTCCTTAGAATCTTGAAGATTTGATTTAGATTTGATTTGATTGGGTTGGTAGGATTTTGGAAGCTCCTGAGGATGCCTATATAAGCACTCCTCATGAGCAATAGGGGGGAGTTGTGTTTTGTAAGCTTAGAGAGCTTATGAATGTTGGCCAGGCATAGGCACGTTTATGCCAGTAAACTTGGGGGCTGATAACCTCTTAAGTTTGGGCGTGCTTGGGCTAATAACCCTTGTACGAGTGTTCTTGTGTTCTGGTGGTTCGAAGGACTGATAATCCTAAGACCACGTTCTTCGTAATAACAGTGAGGCATTCTTCATTTCTTGTGTGTTAGATCCTAATTACCACGCTCGTGTGTTACTGGAAACGATTCGGGAGGATCGATTGTGGTGTTGGAGCGGATCGCGTGGAGGAGTTGGTGAATGTTTTGGAGTCCCTGACCGGGGACCATGAAAGGATCCCAAGTGAAGACCATGGCCTACACGGCCACGACGAGGAGGATAAGTTGCGAGATGCAGCCCCAGTGACACTTATGGGCGCCCCTAACATACCCACAGTAGCCACCTCCGGCGACGGAGCACACCACCAGTGTTAGTGGTGACCGAGCGGGATGTAACGAGCATGGCCTAGGAAGTCGGAGGAGCATCACCACCCATGGAGGAGAATGGCAGCGGCACCACCGTGTAGGGTGGCGGACGGCGGCGAGATCAAGTGCATTATGAAGATATCTTCAGAGATTGATTTCCTTGTGGGGAGTGATTGAATAAATCATATCTTCTAGATTGAGGATGTTTCTCCTAAACTCTAGAAGATTAGTTTCCTTTTCAGTTAAGTTGTTTTAGGCATGTATCATCAAATCTCCTTGATTCTAGGAATTGTTTCAAATTGTTTTCTTAGAATCTTGAAGATTTGATCTAGATTTGATTTGATTGAGTTGGTAGGATTTTGGAACCTCCTGAGGATGCCTATATAAGCACTCCTCAGGAGCAATAGGGGGGGGAGTGGTGTTTTGTAAGATTAGAGAGCTTATGAATGTTGGCCAAGCATAGGCACGTTTATGCCAGTAAACTTGGGGGCTGATAACCGCTTAAGTTTGGGCGTGCTTGGGCTAATAACCCTTGTACGAGTGTTCTTGTGTTCTGGTGGTTCGAAGGACTGATAATTCTGAGACCACGTTCTTTGTAATAACAGTGAGTCATTCTTCATTTCTTGTGTGTTAGATCCTAATTACCACGCTCGTGTGTTACTGGAAATGGTTCGGGAGGATCGATTGTGGTGTTGGAGCGGATTGCGCGGAGGAGTTGATGAATGTTTTGGAGTCCTTGACCGGGGACCCTAACAAATTGGTGCTTTCATTGAGATGAGTTGCTTGAAGATCTCTACGCTTCAAGCGGGGTAATCACGAGCAAACCTTACTTTGATTCTCTTCATTGAGATTGTTATAGTTAGAAGTTGTTTGTTCTTGTTGGAGTTATTATTTGAGGTGGGGGTTCGATCTTCTTCTGGAGAGAACCCAAGGTCGGAAGTTGTCCGTGCAAAGTTCTTCGTCGGAGGGGTTCGATCTTCATTTTGGAGAGAACCCAAGGTTGGACTTGTTGTTGCAGCCCATATTCCAATGGAGGCCGGATCAAGTACTTTTCCATCCAACCGAGACCGCTTTGAAGCTTTGGAGTCATCCACTCTTTGGATGAAGGAGCAGATGGCGGAGACTACCACCAACATGACTCACATTCAAGGAGCCATTACTTCCGTCACTAATGCTACGGAGGAGAACATGAAGGCGGTGGAAGGCATGAGACGAGACTTGCAAGCAATATTGGCAAGACTTGGAGGAGGAGCGAATGGGGCCAACCGCGGACAAACCCCAAGGGTGGAAGAGGAGCAACTCATTGATGGGAGGGAAACTCACATTTCTAAGTCCACAAGGGGAGAGCCTAGACCAAGGCAACCTCTTAGATTGGGCAAGCGTATGAGAATGAGCACGAGGTAGTGGAAAGGTGGCTGCGAGAGGAGGAGTCTAACTGTGATGTTGATAACCATGCAAGGATGGAGGAAAGATTCGGTGGGAGTCGGTATGGGGAAGAAATGCCCTATGGCCGGATCCATGAAAATGCTAGAAGACATGAGAGACCGAGAAGAGACCACCACTATCATGATGAAGATGAAGGAAATCGGTTTAACCACCGAGGACCTAGAAGGCCACATTACCGTGGAGGTGACTATGAAGATGATGATGAAAATCGGTTTAACAACCGAGGACCAAGGAGACCAAAAATTGACTTCCTTAAGTTCAATGGTGGTGACCCTCATGAGTGGCTCGATAAGGCGGACCACTATTTTCATATATATGAAGTACCAAGGACAGAGAGAGTGGCCACATCATGTTTCTTCCTTGATGGGAAGGCAAGCAAATGGTGGAGATGGATACGGGCCCAATATGAGAAGGAAGGAAGAAGGCTCGGGTGGACGGCATTCGAGAGGGAGCTGCTTATGCAATTTGGGCCTTCACCCATTATCAACCATCATGGCCAGCTAGCTAAGCTCAAGCAAGATGGCAAGGTGCATGCGTATGTGGAGGAATTTTGACAACTCCAAACCTTGGTGAGGGGTTGGTCTGAGGAGGCACTTATCGGCACTTTTGTGATGGTCTAAAACCATGGATTGCCAAGGAGCTCAAGTTGAAGCAGCCCACTAGGCTGCAAGAAGCAATGAGGATGGTTGAAATCCTTGAAGAAAGTCATCACTTCGAGAAAAGACACGTCAAGGACCAAGTGGCTAACAAGGTTTATAAACCCTTGTATTCCACGGGGTCTTGGAAAGGAAAGGAGGGGACTATGGGAGATTCAAGGAGCAAAGGGAAGGAAGTCAAGAAGCTTAGTCGTGAGGAGCTTGATGAGTACATAAAGAAAGGCTTATGCTTCAAATGTGGTGAAAAGTGGAGCCGTGATCACCAATGCAAGAAAGCCAAGGTCATGTGTATGATCGGGATAGAGGAGGAGCAATTGGGGGAGACAAGTGAGGAAGAGCACGGGCATGAGGAGTCCTCTAGCGATGAGGAAAGTGAGGAAGCCGAGTTGAGCCTCAATGCCATGTCCGGCGTACAAAAGCCCTCAACCATGCGACTTATGGCTTGGGTTGGCGAGCATGAAATGACATTATTGGTGGATAGTGGGTCTACCCACAACTTCATCAATTCCCGCATCCTTTCTAAGGTGGGATTGCATGGGGAAGAAGTAGAGCCATTCGATGTGAAGGTGGCAAACGGGGAAAAGCTAAGGTACGAGATGGTAGTGCGAACCGTGAAGATGAATGTCCAAGGCATCCGTATAGCGGCTGATCTTCACGTACTCTCATTGGTGGGGCTAGATGTTGTCTTGGGCAATGCATGGCTAAGAGGCATTGGCAAGGTCGTCACCGACTATGAGAAGATGACTATGGAGTTCAAGCTTGGAGGGAAGAAGAGGACGTGGACAGCTCTAGCATCAAAAGAGCCAAGGCCTTGCGAGGCCAATATGTTTGAGAAACTATGCAAGGGTGGGGCTCATTGCTTCGCCATAGTGATGGGCCAAAACCGAGGAGATGAAGGGCAAGAAGAGAAGCATAGTGATGAAAATGAGGAGCTGCCCCAAGGTGTGAAGACGGTTTTAGAAAGACACAAGGAAGTATTGGAGGTACCTACTTCATTACCACCAAGTAGGGAATTTGATCATCGCATTGTGCTGAAAGATGCGAGCAAATCGGTGAATGTGCCACCATACCGGTATGCTCACTTTCAAAAGGGTGAGATCGAAAGACAAGTGGAGGAGATGTTGGCTAGTGGCTTGATTCGACCAAGCACTAGTCCCTTTTCATCACCGGTGTTGCTTGTGAGGAAGAAGGATGGAAGTTGGCATTTTTGCACCGACTACCGAGCATTGAATGAGGCAACAGTGAGGGATAGATTTCCCATACCAACAGTGGACGAGATGCTTGATGAGTTGCATGGGGCTCATGTGTTCACCAAGCTGGATTTAAGGGCCGGATACCATCAAATCCGGATGAAAGAGGAAGATACCCATAAGACGGCATTTAGGACTCATTCCGGCCACTATGAGTACCTAGTGATGCCTTTTGGGCTGTGCAATGCCCCCTCAACTTTCCAAGCGGCTATGAATGCCATATTTAAGCCATTCTTGAGGAAGTTTGTATTAGTATTCTTCGATGACATCTTGGTGTACTCGAAGAATGTGGAGGAACACTTGGAGCAATTGGAGCGAGTATTGATGATCTTGAAGGAGCACCACTTCTTCATCAAGGCTTCTAAATGCGCCTTTATGCAAGAAGAGCTGGAGCACCTTGGCCACATCATATCGGGCCAAGGAGTAAAAGTGGACCAGCGGAAGGTGGAAGCTATGGTGGATTGGCCCTTACCCAAGGATGTGTCGGCTCTACGAGGATTCCTTGGTTTGACGGGCTACTATCGAAGGTTCGTGCAAGGCTATGGATTGATAGCCAAGCCACTTACCTCCATGCTAAAAAAGGAGGGCTTCGAGTGGACCGAAGATGGAAGGAGAGCTTTTGAGAACTTGAAGAGAGCCATGACCAAGACACCCGTCTTGGCCTTGCCCAACTTCAAGAAACCATTTGAAGTATATACTGATGCAAGTGGAGAAGGGATTGGGGCGGTACTAGCTCAAGAAAGGAGGCCCATAGCTTATATCTCCAAGGCCTTAGGGCCAATGAAGAAAGCATGGAGCACTTATGCAAGAGAAATGTTGGCGGTTGTGCATGCGGTGAAGGTGTGGAGACCTTACCTCTTGGGAAGAAAGTTCACTATAGTGACCGATCAACAAGCATTAAGACACTTGCTAGAACAAAAGATCGTGACGCCAGAGCAACAGAAGTTTCTTGTGAAGCTTCTGGGATTCGAGTATGACATTATATATCAGCCCGGCAAGGAGAATAAGGTGGCTGATGCGTTGTCAAGGAAGGGGGGAAGTCCAATGCCTCTTAGCCACATTAAACTCCATAGTCATCTTCTCATAGTCGGTGACGACCTTGCCAATGCCTCTTAGCCATGCATTGCCCAAGACAACATCTAGCCCCACCAATGAGAGTACATGAAGATCAGCCGCTATACGGACGCCTTGGACATTCATCTTCATTTGCACTACCATCTCGCACCTTAGCTTTTCCGTTTGCCACCTTCACATCGAATGACTCTACTTCTTCCCCATGCAATCCTACCTTAGAAAGGACGCGGGAATTGATGAAGTTGTGGGTAGACCCACTATCCACCAATAATATCATTTCATGCTTGCCAACCCAAGCCATAAGTCGCATGGTTGAGGGCTTTTGTACGCCGGACATGGCATTAGGCTCAACTCGCTTCCTCACTTTCCTCATCGCTAAAGGACTCCTATTGCCCGTGCTCTTCCTCACTTATCTCCCCAATTGCTCCTCCTCTATCCCGATCATACACATGACCTTGGCTTTTTGCATTGGTGATCACGGCTCTACTTTTTACCACATTTGAAGCATAAGCCCTTCTTTATGTACTCATCAAGCTCCTCACGACTAAGCATCTTGACTTCCTTCCCTTTGCTCCTTGAATCTCCCGTAGTCCCCTCCTTTCCTTTCAAGACCCCGTGGAATACAAGGGTTTATAAACCTTGTTAGCCACTTGGTCCTTGACGTGTCTTTTCTCGAAGTGATGACTTTCTTCAAGGATTTCAGCCATCCTCATTGCTTCTTGCAGCCTAGTGGGCTGCTTCAACTTGAGCTCTTTGGCAATCCATGGTTTTAGACCATTCACGAAAGTGCCAATAAGTGCCTCCTCAGACCAACCCCTCACCAAGGTTTGGAGTTGTCGAAATTCCTCCACACACGCATGCACCTTGCTATCTTGCTTAAGCTTAGCTAGCTGGCCATGATGTTGATAATGGGCAAAGGCCCAAATTGCATAAGCAGCTCCCTCTCGAATGCCGTCCACCCGAGCCTTCTTCCTTCCTTCTCATATTGGGCCCGTATCCATCTCCACCATTTGCTTGCCTTCCCATCAAGGAAGAAACATGATGTGGCCACTCTCTCTGTCCTTGGTACTTCATATATATGAAAATAGTGGTCCGCCTTATCGAGCCACTCATTAGGGTCACCACCATTGAACTTAGGGAAGTCAATTTTTGGTCTCCTTGGTCCTCGGTTGTTAAACCGATTTCATTATCATCTTCATAGTCACCTCTAGGTAATGTGGCCTTCTAGGTCCTCGGTGGTTGAACCGATTTCCTTCATCTTCATCATGATAGTGGTGGTCTCTTCTCGGTCTCTCATGTCTTCTAGCATCTTCATGGATCCGGCCATAGGGCATTTCTTCCCCATACCACTCCCACCGAATCTTTCCTCCGTCCTTGCATGGTTATCAACATCACGGTCAGACTCCTCCTCTCGCAGCCACCTTTCCACTACCTCGTGCTCATTCTCCACACGCCCGCCCAATCTAAGAGGTTGCCTTGGTCTAGGCTCTCCCCTTGTGGACTTAGAAATGTGAGTTTCCTCCCATCAACAGTTGCTCCTCTTCCACCCTTGGGGTTTGTCCGCGGTTGGCCCCATTCGCTCCTCCTCCAAGTCTTGCTAATATTGCTTGCAAGTCTCGTCTCATTCCTTCCACCGCCTTCATGTTCTCCTCCGTAGCATTAGTGACGGAAGTGATGGCTCCTTGCATGTGAGTCATGTTGGTGGTAGTCTCCGCCATCTGCTCCTTCATCCAAAGAGTGGATGACTCCAAAGCTTCAAAGCGGTCTCGGTTGGATGGAAAAGTACTTGATCCGGCCTCCATTGAAATATGGGCTGCAACAACAAGTCCAACCTTGGGTTCTCTCCAAAATGAAGATCGAACCCCCTCCCAAGAAGAACTTTGCACGGACAACTTCCGACCTTGGGTTCTTTGCAGAAGAAGATCGAACCCCCACCTCAAATAATAACTCCAACAAGAACAAACAACTTCTAACCATAACAAATTCTCACATGTATGAGCATGCTAAAATAAAAAATAATAATTTTATTTTTGATATGCATGCATGCATGCAGTATGTGCCAATTATCGGGGCTGATGCGCGCTTGCTACATCACCCTAGGGCTGTAATCGAGCCGAGCCGAGCTTTCCAGTGCTCAAGCTCAGCTCGTTAACAAATACTCAAGCTCGAGCTTGAGCTCGAGCTCGTTTAAATTTGAAAAACCATGTTCAAGCTCGGCTCGAGCTCGATTACAAAAAGTTCGGGCTCGACTCGAGCTCGCTCATTTGGTATAATTAGAAAGCTCGACAACTCGACTCAGAAAAAGCTCGTTTCAAGCTCGAGCTTGAATTGAGCTCGTTTCAAGCTCGACTCGAGTTAAGCTTGTTTAAAGCTCGGCTCAAAAAAAAAAAATGCTTGATTCTTAATTAATTTTTCTACCAAAAATTAAATAAAAAATGTTTCTAAAGTCATCCACAAAAACATTAGTCCAACAAGATATAAAAGTAATTTTAAAATAGATAAAAGTCTAAAGGGAAAAATAAACTCCAAAGAACATTACATCGAACAAACATAACCAACAAAAATAAAACACAACTTCATATAAACTAGAGAGAGAACATAGAAAATTCATAAAAATTTAATCAAGGCTAACTAGGCTATAGCATATGGCAATAGAAAATAAAGAAACTTTGCAACATATTAAAATTAGATGTTGCTAGTTGCTACTAGCATAATTGTCTAGATAAACTACTGAGATATATTTTTGGCAAGCAGAATGCAAATTAAAGAATAGAAAATAATAAAAATACTGCCAAGGTCTTAGTTGATTGTTTAAAAGATTGAATAAACCAGATACATTATAAAGAGAAGATTAACAGCTAATATAGAAAGAAACAAATTTCTTCTTATCAATGTCTGTATGTCGCTCCTTTCAGCCTTCTCAACAATCACCTAATTTCATCATCCAAGCAAGCATAAGTAATGCTGGATAATAGGATATCATGAAACAGAGATATATAGACAGAAGAAATTCTCACAGAATTCTGTCTGGATACTTTTCTCAGATACGAGCAGCCTCTACCTGCCTCCTTTTGAAACATGTAATATATATTCCAAATTAACATAGGATCAAAAGGAACTTGCTACCAAACAAAATGCAATACAAGTTACTACTAGCATGGATGGCTGCTGGAGAAACCAAAGCTCCAAGGACAAAAATTAACAACCTTGAACAAAAATGTTAGTATCCAGAAATGCAAAGCAAGTAGGTAGCATAGGCACTTGAACCTACACACAGACATCAAAAGGACAACACTAATTTCTGCTGGGCAAGTGAATTACTAAGGACATATAATGCCTAAATTCCTAAGACCACAAAAATTTTTGGCCAGCATATTGCATTAGGCTCCGTCCCTTTACTCCATATGCATAGATAACAAATTTCACAGTGAGACTTATCACAACAATTCGCATGAGAACACTGCAAGAAAAAAAGATAAAAATAGTAAATATCCTTAGTATCAAACTATTGACATGTACACTAAAAATTAAAAACTTAAGTGTCAAAATAAATAAGATACTGATAAAGCAAATATAAGTTTCAGCCAAATTGGAATACAAACATCTCAAAGCATTTTTTAAGTGATTGTGAACTCCTTGATGCTCTCCTTTTCCTGTCAAGATTTACATAAAATTAGTTATACTAAAGAATAATATAATATAAATAAATAAATAAATAAGTTTGAGTTTACTTTGTTTTTCCTCTTTATCCCATAAAAGGCACGAAACCAATCTTCACCGCATAGTAAAACTTGAGTTGTATCTGCTCCTAAGGATGCTTGATACTGATCAATCACTCTACCTTCAGCACTAAAAGCAGACTCTGAAGCAACTGTTGTAATTGGAATTGACATTATATCATATGCCATCTTTGATAAAACTCTAAACTTCAAACTGTTATTCTTCCACCATTCCAACACATCAAAACTCGAGTCATCTTGACAAATATAAACATTTCTTCTAAATGTACATCCAATTCAGATTTTTCTTGTTCAAGGGATACTTCAATGCTCCTTACATAGTTCTTAAATTCATCTTTCCCCCGAGATTTTTCTTTCCCAACAACAAAGCTAATACTACTAGAACCTTCTTTCCTATTTTCAGCCTCAATTTGAGCAACATCTGTTCTATGAGCTTGTAGATACTCATTGTAAAGCATGCGCAAAGTCTCCAAAATAGTAGTAACATGCACAACTGAATCAGCTTTTGAATAGATCAAAGGAAAACACCATTCAATCATTTTCTTTTTATATCTAGGATCTAAATACAAGCCATAGATATCAACAAGTTACAATCACCCCAATACTTATCAAATTTTCTTTCATCTTTTCAACCATTGATTTCAGATAATCTTCTTCAGCCACTGATTTTTATTCAACAACTTTTTGATGCCATAGAGCTAAGGAAGAAATAAATCCGATGTTGGATATTCACTGCTTGTAGTAAAATTGCATTAAACTTATCTTAATTAAAATGTTCAAACTTTCATTAATCATATCATACTCTAATAATGGAATTCATGAAATAAGTTGAGTTAGTAATCAATACCTGAAATGACTTGAGTAGCTATTTGAAATTCTTCAAGAAATGAGCACACTTCAGCAACTTTTGTCCAATCTTCCTCACTTGGCAAATTGACATAAGTTGGATCTCTCTGTTGATAGCGAGGAAAGACATCCTTGAACTCCAAAGCAGCCGTTAGCATATAATAAGTGGCATTCCACCTTGTACAACAATCAAGAATAAGATGCTTTGATGACAACTTCAGTTGCTTTGCGATTTCATAAAATATGTTGAGACGAGCTTTGAATTCACAATATGTTTTACACTTTCACGCACATTCTTGATAATATCACCGATCATGGATAACCCATCTTGAACAAGGAGGTTTAAGATGTGAGGACAACATCTTACATGAAACAACTTGCCACTTAGAGGCATTGGACTTTTGTAAGAAAGGTTATCTTTCAATGTTCGAACAACATCATTATATGCAGCATTATCAATAGTCACAGTCCAAACCTTATCTTCAATTCCCCATTCAATCAAACACTTGTGTAAAGCATCACAAATAGCAATTCCAGAATGTGGAGGTAGAACATCAACAAAGTTTAGCACTCGTTTCTGTAAGGTCCAATTAGAGTCCACAATGAGAGGTAACAACCATATATGACACCTTTTGATTCGTTGACTTCCATAAATCTGTAGTGATACTTATTCTATTAGCATTCTAAAGCAATAGAAAAATCTTTTTTTCTCCAACTCATAACTTGTGAAGCAATCCTTTCTTACGGTTGCGCGGCTAATATTTTGATAAATTGGAGTTGCAGTCCTCATCAACATATTGAACAAGTCATACTCCACAAAATTAATGGTAACTCCTGAACCATATCATATGAGACATCACCTCTCTAACCTTAGCTTGATTGTATTTGAAGTTCTGAACTGCACCAACAGATTCTGACTCCGCTATGGTTGAGATGACTGTGAGTTTTTTTGACCTTTCAAATTGATCTCCTTCGTAACACATGCCCTCAAGTGCCTAAGTAAGTGCGTTGTGGCTCCACTCTTGAGTAGTCCAAGTCGTTTTTGCAATAAATGCATTATGCTTTTGTGGTACCATCTTTGATTGTAACTTCTTTGAATTCATCCCACACAACTGATGTTTTTTTTCTTTTCTTTTGGCAAAATGGATTCTTCTCCCCATCATCATTAACAGAATATTCAACAATCTCTTCGGTAACTTTGTTTGCATCTTTATCATTCTCGTTAACATATTCTGTAGAAACCTCATTTGGCTCAGTCGTCATTTTCTGAAAACAACATAAGAGAAAATATTGTCATAATTTCACACGAAGAAATAAAAAAAAATCTCATGCGCTTCAACGAACAAAAAAAGCAGATCATCACTGGGTTATCAAACATGTTCTCAACTTGATATAATATCTCATGGACGAATCCCTCAAACATGTTGCTGAAAATAGAGATATGATTATCAGTGTGTTATGTTCCTTATTTGCTTCTGTTTATTTATTAGTTTAATCACAACT
>UESW01003372.1:46624-83637 GCA_900491605.1 Calamus simplicifolius
AACAAAGCAGTCAAAATTTGCCGAACCGGTTAGGTCCGGCACGGATCTATTTGATTCTATAGAGCATTTGGGGTTGATGTATGCATGGGAACCGGATGCAGATAGAATAAATAGCCGTATATGTAAAGAACATAACTGGAAGAAGCGAAGTATATTTTGGGATTTGCCTTATTGGAGCACAAATCTCATCCGGCACAACTTGGATGTTATGCATATCGAGAAAAATTTCTTTGATAACATATTTAACACGGTGCTAAACATCCCGGGAAAAACAAAAGATACTGCAAAGTCAAGAGAAGAACTTAATCAGTACTGCAGAAGAGGTGATTTGAGAAGGAGTGCCGATGGGACCTATCCTAAAGCATGTTACACTCTTGACAGAAATTCACGAGAAGTTTTATGTAACTGGCTTAGAGGGTTAAAATTTCCAGATGGTTATGCCTCAAATATCGGTAGGTGTGTGGACATGCATAAGCTCAAGTTGTTCGGCATGAAGAGTCACGACTGCCATGTTTTCATGCAACGTTATTACCTATAGCTTTTCGTGAGTTGCTTCCGCAACATGTCTGGAAGGCAATTACGGAGCTCAGCTTATTCTTCAAGGAGTTATCTGCAGTCATTACTTCTGCATCCATGGCAAGGCTTGAGGAGGAAATTCCAATTATTTTATGCAAGCTTGAGCGAATATTTCCTCCCAGTTTTTTTGACTCAATGGAGCATTTACCGGTTCACTTGCCATACGAAGCGAGCATAGCTGGTCCCGTGCAGTATCGCTGGATGTATCCTTTCGAGAGGTAAATATATACATCATTAAGATATGTTGACATTTCAAATATTATTTCATTGCTTAAAAATTCGTTAATTTTTTGTTGCAACTTTACATATAGGTATCTTAAGAAGTTAAAAAATAATGTGCGTAATAAGGCAAGGGTTGAAGGTTCTATATGCAATGCACACTTGGTCGAAGAAGTTTCAGCTTTTGCCTCACATTACTTTGAGGGTCACGTCCACACGAGGAGCCGAAATCATGGTCGTAACGATGACGTATGTGTGGACGAAGCAGAAGCTAATGACGGTAGAATATCAATTTTTAAAGCTATCGGCCGTTCATTTGGTGGGCAGAAGTCAAGAAATCTTAGCGATATGGAGTATAATGCAGCACATTATTACATCCTAATGAACTGTAGAGAAGTCGATCCATATATTGAGTAAGTGTATACTTCAATGCTAAATTGAAAATTTAAATTTAAATAATATACCATAATATTTAATTTCTAACATTAGTTTTCATCCTTTTCATCCCATAAGGATGTTTTGTGATAGACAACGACAGATGAATCCCGACATCAGTCAAGTTGCAATTGGGCAGAAATTAGAAACGGAGTTTGCTTACTGGTTTTATGAATTTGTGAGTAGTATCACTCAATCAATTTCGATAATGGCTATTATTTTTTGAATTGGATGTCAATAGCTTATTAATTTATAGGTCAACGGTCCATGGTCCACAACCGACAATATTTTCATTAAATGTCTATCGCAATGGCCATTGAAGACCGTAACAACCTCTACTGGCTATTTTGTAAATGGGTACAAATTTCAGATTGAACGATTAGCAGCTTCAAGAGGCACGCAGACTGGGGCGTGTGTGTAAAGGAGAAAGTGTTGGAGCAAATATGCAGGATTATTATGGAAAGTTAGTAGAGGTGGTTGAAGTTGAATATCCCGGTTGGCCTATGAAACGAACCGTATTGTTTCGTTGTGATTGGTTCGATCCGATAGTTCCTGTGGGCAAAAGGGTTCATAACGACTATAATTTGGTTGAAGTGAACCATCGACGAAGATTGCAGAAATATGACCCATTCATCCTTGCATCCCAAGCTCAGCAAGTCTTTTACTGCGGATATCCAAGTTTGCGCAACGACAAGCGAGATTGGTGGGCCGTTTCTAAAATCGTCCCACGTTCAACAATCGTATTAGAGGAGAGTTCATCAAGTCAATCAGCCGAGTGCCCTGCATTTCAAGAGGATGAGATGGAAATGCATGCAATTGAGGATGACACAAGGGCTCCTGAAACATCACTTAGAGATCCAAGTGGTGATGTCCAACAAATTGTGGATGCAAATGTTCGGTTTCCTTCCGATGATAATGAAACTGATTCGCAATCCGATACGGCATCGGATGTTGAACCAACATTTCACGAAACAAATGACACCGATTAAACATAAAGGTTTTTTAAATTTAACTTTTTTTTATAAGTGTTAAATTCTTACATAGTCAATCATTAATCGTAATTTAATTGTGTGAATCTTTAGTATTTTCAGTATGGGGCAGAGGTAGATCTACCGACGACAGTTTGGGTGAGCAGAGACGTAGTTTGGATCCTGCGCATCAGATCACATGAGCGTCGGAGATGGAGAGTTTGGATCTCCAGCAGAGGCGCAGCCTTCGATCTCTGCACCAGTATTACCATCCAGCCGATCGGCACAGACCTCCGAGAGTTCTTCCATCGGCGGCCGCACTGTACTTAGACTTGATGCTCAGGGGATGTAAGTATATACTAATTAAAAATATTATTTATGTTTTTAAGTCATTTACTTATAAACTTGCATTTTTTTAACAGATTCATTGAGCAGCATCATGTATCCAGCCACATCAGCGCCATTTTTCAGAGGCGTGCAGATCCCAGTGGCTACGATTGGCGCCACGTATCGCCAGCCACGAGGGAGTTTTATTTTTCTGAGTTTCAGGTAAACTTATTAAATACAATTTATCAGTGATATATAATTCTTTCTTAATAAATTCAGAAACTAACTTTATTTTAATGCAGAAAAAGTTTACGTGGGATCCTGCCACCCATGATGCCATTAGGGCAGCATGGGAGGCTCTGACGCGACGCCGATACTCCGACATGCTTCATCGTTGGAGGTCATCGGGTCAGCGTCCTGCGCACGTGCCAGAGGGTATTTGGCACGAGTGGCAGCAGGCCTGGGAGTCCGATGGCTGGCGCAGGAGGTCCGCATCAGCCAGCACGAACCGCCGATCTGAGAAGGGCGGTCCTGGCACGGGTCTCTCCCATCATACTTCGGGCTCCATTTCGATTCAGGAGCACAGACGGCGTATGGTAAGAAAACATAAATATTTTAATTACTATTTTAGTTATTTACAAATATTTGTATTATATCATTTTTTTTATTGTTATAGACTGAGCAGGAGGGCGGAGATCCTGGTGAGTTTCGTCTATTCAGGGCGACACACACCAGGAGGGACGGCTCCTGGGTCGACACGCGATCACGGGAGGTTGCGGTAAGAAATTAGATTTATGTAGTATCTGTTTAATTTCTAAAATTTTATTTCGAAAAATTTATTAACTCATTTATTGTTGATTTCATAATTTCAAGACACGAGTCGAGGAGCTTCGCTCCCAGGCATCGCAGGTCGACTCTACTGATGGGGAGACGCCCGTCGAACTCTCAGCAGAGGAGAGTCGACGTGTGTTTTTGAGGCTGTTGGTGCCCAGCCACGAGACCGCAGGGTCTATGGTATGGGCACTAGAGCTTCTACATTTTTTCCCCATCAGGCCTCCAGCTCGCGAGTTCCTGCTGATCTTCCTCCCGAGCGTTTACAGGAGCTTCGCAGATCTATTGCAGAGGAGGTTCGGCAGGAGTTCGAGCAGGATTTTGAGGATCGTATGCGAGGCCGGGATCAGGAGGTTGCAGACATGCGAGATAAGATGCATTATTTGCGGGATATGGTTAGCCGCTTGTCGCAGAGTCTTCAGCCTCCACAGCCTCCACAGCCTCCACGTGATCGTTCAGATTCTTGATGTATTTTTTTTTCTTTTTTTATGTTGTAAAAACTTCAAAATTTTAATATATAAATTATTTTTTGAAATATATTATTGTTTGGATTGACTGAAAATGTTTGTATCAATATTTAGATTTAGCGAAATTGAATACCCATTTAGTGCGTTGTAATATTTAAAATAATTTTTTTAAAAATATAATTTTAAATATTGCGACGCAAATTATTGCGTCGCATATTTAATAATAATTTTTTTTAAAATATTAATTTTAAATATTACGACGCAATTTAGTGCGTCGCAATATTTAATAATAATTTTTAAAAAATTAATTTTAAATATTGCGACGCAAATTATGCGTCGCAATATTAATAATAATATTTTTAAAAAATTATTTTAAATTGCGACATAATTATTGCGTCGCAATATTTTAATAATTTTTTCTAACTAAATTTATTTTTAAATTTAGCGACGCATTTTCATGCGTCGCAATATTGCGATGCAATGTGGCGTCGCAAGAGCGTCGCAGAGAGTCGCAATATTGCGACGCAATTGCGACGAAAGGGTATTGCGATGGGCAGTGAGCAACGCCCTTGTTGCGTCGCAATTGCGTCGCAATATCATGTTTAGCGACGCAATTGCGACGCATTTGGACGTCGCAATATTTAAAATCTCTTGTAGTGTTTGTTCTTCAGCTATCTTACTTCATGGTTAGATGATCTTCTCAGAATTGTATTAATATGTTCTCAACTTTTTGGTTGATGGAATAAAACTTAACCATAACGTATTTGTTGGTCGAATATAACATAATCATCAGGCATTGTCATAGTTACCTAGCTTGATCATCCCTTATCTAAATTATCCATTCACGCTCCGTGCATTTTTTTTTACTATGATTTCTCAGTTAATTTCATGGATTTTTCTCAAGATCATAAACATATAATTAAGTATTAGTAATAATGTTTCTATTTAATTAAATAATTTAAATTATAAAATCATTAATTGTTAAATTTTTGGCGAATTCTTTAAAATTTTCAATGCCTGAGGCTTTAGAACCGACCACTGTGCTCCATATGTATTGCCACGCTCAATTTGGAGAAGGTGAACGGGACTTTGGCTGACTTGGTCAGATTCTGTTCGCACTTTGTCTGGTCCTGCGTGTTCACACACAAGCTGATGGTCTCTGGCCTACACCCAGCATCTAAGCCATGGCCCGACGGCTATAAATAAAGGATGTCGCAGGCCCCTTCCTTGCTACCTCCAAAGTTTCACTTCTGAGTCATCTGAAGGGTGAAACGTTACGTTAGAATGGATCAAAGAAGGCCATCAGCGGAAATCAACCAACACGTTGCCTTAGAGATCAAGGCACCATGGTTGGAATCTATCAAATACAAAGCGGGTATATCAATGCATAGAAAACCCCCGGCTAATCCAACCATCTTCAGAGTGCCTTCAAGTTTGCGACACTGCAATCCGCATGACTACGAGCCAAAACTGGTCTCCATCGGCCCTTACCATCGCGGCAAGTCGATGGACCTGAAGGCCACAGAGGAGCTCAAGTGGCGGATGCTGCACCACTACCTCTCCATGGTTCCAAACGGAAGCAATAACGAGAACCTTAAAAAGATGAAGGATTTGGAAAAGCAGGCCCGGGACTGCTACTCGGAGGTGATCGATTTGGACAGTGACCAGTTCATGGAGATGCTATTACTTGATGATGCTTCCTTGTTCAAATGTTCATTGTGCGTTGTGATGACGATGATGATGAGCGAACTTTGAAAATGGGGGAGGAGCTCCACTCGTTGCTATTCGATAACATGTGGTTCAGCGCCCTTATCCGTCGAGACTTGTTGTTGCTCGAAAATCAACTTCCGTATTTCATTGTCAAGCATCTCCTCGATACATTGAGCAAGCCAGGGTGGGACAACTTCCGTCTTCAAAAAGCTATCATCTCTTCATTTATTCGTTTTCTACCAGATAAGGCGTACATTTCACAACAAAGCAGGCAACTCGAACAAGAATTAGAGGTAGATCATTTTCTCCACTTATTGCACACTTGGCTCTCTAATATTCCAAAATTAAACAACCTGGGCAACAGAAGAAGCTGCTGGCAACTACCAGCAAAATTACAGTTTCTCTCGAAGGTGTTGCCATGCTGTCACAATCCGTTGCCTTCAGAGGAGAAATCCGTGACCGAATTTGTCGAGGCTGGAGTGAAGATCAAGGTGAGAAAAGCAAATATCTTTCTAGACATTTCATTTTGCAAGGATAAGGGGGAATTGGGAATCCCAGCTATTAACGTTAATGAATACACAAACTTCATTTTTGTAAATCTCATTGCTTTGGAGCAATGTTGCTGTAAACACGGGTTGGATGTCACTCATTATACCATATTCTTGGATGACATCATCAATACGTCGAGAGATGTTCAGTTGCTCAACCAGGAAGGGATCGTTCGTCGGAATCTCGGTGATGATGAGAGAATTGCATCGCTCTTCAACAAACTAGGTGAAGGCGTTTCAACTAATCCTCCAGCAAGCTATCTTAAGGATGTGTACAACGACTTGAATACTTATTGCCAGTCGAGATGCCATAGGTGGCGTGCTAACCTTGTGCACGACTATTTCAGCAATCCATGGGCGATCATTTCATTAGTAGCAGCTGTTCTGCTCATTGCACTCACAATTCTTCAAGCTGTCTATGCTGTTTTAGGTTATTACAAAGGTAACCTTTAGCAGTGAACATTGTCCTAAAAAATAGCATCGCTAAGTACTGCAGCATTTGATTTCTGTTTCTGGTAATGAAGAAGTAAAATTCCGTTCAGCTCTTCAAGCTTGTGTTGGCTCCGTCATGGTGTTTGATTGGGTGGTCATTATTCATCTTGTGTGATTTGTTTAGTCTTTGAGTTATGGCTTTTGTGTTGAGTCCTTGTACCAAAGCAGAGCAATTAATGCTATGATAACTCAGAAATTAATAAAGAAAATTCACTCTAGTGTCTGTCACTCACTAGACTTTATTTAGTTGTACGCTAACATGCCCATCCAGAGGGAAAAATGATCTCTGAGGAAGCAGCAAGCATCCTGCGTTGAAACCTAACGAATGGTTAAATAAAACAATAAAAAATAATAGAGAATAAAACAAAAGCAAGTTTAACCTGGTTCGCTTGTGGGGATTTTTAAGATATATATGTGAGATTTTAGAATATTAATATAGTAATAAATAAATTCATTGTTAATTAGATCTTGTTTCATCGTCTTTGATTTATGCAATCAATCCGAAGAAGCACTCATCGTGAATGTCTTGCTTTAAATCTTCCTCTTCTTACTTTCTTTCAAGTAGTGTTCTCAATGAAAAAAATGATTAATATGAGGAGAAAAAAAGAACCCAGCCATTCATAACAAACCTACTAGATCCTTCAATTATGGGACACTATTCAGACTTCAGGTCTATAAACCATCAACCATATTGTCAATAAAAGTGCAACCATATAGATCATATATATCAATAGTAAGTACATCTAATTAAAAACTAAAAATAACTTAAAATTAAAAAGAAAGAAAAATATTGATATAGCTAATTTTAGTTAGTTTGGGACTAAGTTTTGATTATTATAGTTGTTTTAGAGGTGAATTCTAAAAGTGATTTGTATTTTAAAAAAATTAATGGAAAAAAAGAAAACAGTAAGCATATAGAATATTAAAAAAAAAAAAAAGAAGGAGAACAAAATCACTTATCCAACATAATTTTTACAAAATGCTATGGATTATGAAAATTATAAAGATCAATTACGGGCATTCCGAACGCTTTAGGAAAGTCCCTGTCCCTCCTCGCTAATTCCGAACGCTTTAAGACTACATCAATCGCGGGCATTGCACTCACCAAGCACCAGCATTTGATGCATTCCTCCCTCCCAAAGTAATAATTGTTCTTTTTTTTTTTTTTTTTTTTTTTTTTTTTTTTTTTGGTACAAACGGGCGATCACACTAATCTAGCGCGAGTCAGCCCAGATAGATCAGAGTACAAAATTTGCTGCAAAGGAGCAGAGCAGGGGTCACCTGGCATCAAAATCCATGGATCAGAAAGTAGAGCCACTGAAGCAGCAATCCAGTCCGCCGCCGAGTTGGCTTCGCGATATATATGACGGGACAGAACACAATCAATCTCCCGCAGAATAGCCCAAATATCCAACAAAATCGGATTAGACAGAGCAGGAGGGCAATTCTGCATCTGGATCCAAGCAATAACCGACATGGAGTCGCCCTCAATACAAATCCTCTGAGCATGAAGAACCCGAGCAGCATAAGAAATACCCACCCAAGCCGCACGAAGTTCAGTCATGGGGACAGAAGAGTCGAGAGAACCAAAACCTCCTGCCGCCAAAAGGTCACCATGAGGACCTCTGATAATGAACGCTGACCCAGCAACTCTACCACGGACACTCCCGTCAAAATTGACTTTGACATACCCTGGAGGGGGGGGCTCCCAGCAGATAAGAACCGTATGCCGGTTCGCTGCCGAAGTAGCAGGGGATCCCCAGTGGCCAGAGATATCAGACCCAATCCGAGCACAGTCCGTCGCCAATAATCTGATCTTTCTAGCAGTCTTATGCAGAGAGATAGTGTCATCAGAGAAAATAAACTGGTTCCTGGTTAGCCAAATCTGATAGGCAGTGACCGCCCAGAGACCTTTCTTATGCTGAGGGCATCTCCGAAGATTCAGAAGGAAAGAAGAGCACAGGGAGCCCGAGTCATTCTGCCTGAGAGGATAACCCACCATAAGCCAGACCCGTCTAGCTCTAGGACAGATGAAAATAGCATGATCTATAGATTCCTCCTCCATGCTGCATAACGGGCAGATCGACTGAATAGGGATACCCCTCCGAGAAAGGAGAGCACAGGTAGGGAGGGAGCCCCACAGAAGTTTCCAGATAAATAACTGAACTCTGGGGATAGTAGGAAGCTTCCAAATCCACGCAGCATCTTCCAGGCACTGAGGCTGAGATCTGAACATCATCATCAGATCCCTAGTCGGGGCCTTAGAGAGGCAGGAACTCTGCCAGAGTCTAACATCAGAGGAACGACCAGGAAGAAGAGGCATCGATAAAATCCGCCGGGCAAGTTCCGTACCAAACAATCTGGTCACCGAGGGGATATGCCAAGCAGGAGGATCAGAGAAAATCAAGTCCTTGACCCAAAGACTGGAAGGGGTCTCTATGCTGATAAAGGAGGGCCATCGAGAGAGAGGAAGCTCAGAAATCCAAGTATCCTGAATAACACTGACCGAAGAACCATCACCGATCATCCATGAGAGATTGTCCAAAATAGCCTGACCATAGCGACAGATCTCCTTCCAAAAGGAGGAGCTTCCCCGAGGTGGCGAAATATACATGGCAGATGTCCATTCTCCATACCTAATACGCATCAGGGAGCTCCAAAGACAATGTGGCTCAAGAAGAAATCTTGAAGCATGTCTGGCAATAAGGGCTTTTCTTCTAACAATCAAGGACTGGATACCGAGACCACCCTCAGCAATAGGCATACAAACCAAGTCCCAGGATAAGAGGTGAATCCCATGACCATCCTGCACAGAAGCCCATAGGAAATCACGAAAGCATCTCTCGATCCTTCTCAGACAAGTAATTGGAATGGCTGAATTCGACAGGATATGCAGGGGAAGGGAGGAAAGAACTGATCGAATAATAATAACCCTAGCCATCATAGAAAGACCAGTCACCTGCCATCCCTCAATGTGCTGGCGCACCCGCCTCTCAATCTCGGAGAAATCAGAGCAGCGGGGGCTTCGCCCCGTTATAGGGATCCCCAAATAAATAAATCTATCAGTCTGAGTGGTGATACCCGACAGTCTGATGATGGCTTCTCTAGTGGCTCTAGAGGTCTTCGGGCTAAAACAAATAGAAGACTTCAGAAAATTGACCTTCTGACCAGAAGCCTGGCAGTAGCTCTGAATAATAGAATGAAAAGAAGCCGCATTCTCAATAGAAGCATGGCCAAGTAAGATACAATCATCAGCAAAGAGGAGGTGGGAGACAAAAGAGCCCTCAGGCCCAGCCATAACTGGGGCAATCCGCCTGTCCATCTGAGCCTGGCGTAAAGCCCGAGAAAGATCATCAGCAGCCAGGATGAAAGCAAAGGAGATAAGGGGCAACCCTGGCGGAGACCAACACTAGAGTGGAAAAACTCAGTCGTGTTTCCATTGATAATTAGAGAAAAAGAGGGCTTATGGATGCAAGCCATAATCCATTCTATAAATAATTCATCAAACCCAAATTCCAGAAGAGAGCGGTACAAAAAAACCCAGCTCAAGCGATCATAAGCACGCTCCATATCAAGCTTAACAGCCATAAGACAACGTCTTGCCGGGGCTCTATGAAGAACATGCATAAACTCCTGAGCAATAAGAACATTATCAGAGATAGACCTCCCTCTAATGAAAGCCCCCTGCTCCTCTGAAATGAGGCGAGGAATCACCAGACAAAGGCGGCGAGCTAATAGGCGAGCACAAACTTTATACAATGTAGAACAGAGGCTAATGGGCCTAAAGTGCTGAGGGAGAGAAGCATCCACTCTCTTGGGCACCAAGGTAATGAAAGTCTGATTCCATTCAGAAGGAATATGTCTAGCTCTGAAAACATCCTGAATAGCTTGAACAACCTCCCGACCAACAATATCCCAATAGTGCCAAAAGAAAAATGGTGGAAAACCATCAGGCCCAGGGGCTTTGTTCGGCCCAAGCTCCCACAGGGCCTCCCTAATCTCATCAGCCAGATCGGCCTGGTAAGCATATCGTTATCCAGGGAGGAGACCTTCCTAGAAGACGGACCTGAACAACCGGATTCCCATCACCATTAGAGTCAGCCCATCTGGTCCGGAAGAAATGGAGAAGAAGGTCACTGATAGATTGAAATCCTCCCTAGTATGCCCGTCTTCATCTACTAACCTCCGAATCCGATTAGCAGCTCTCCGCTTCAGAGTGGCCTGATGGAAGAATCTGGTGTTACGATCCCCATCACAAATCCACTGAGCCCGAGATCTCTGCCACCAATACATCTCCTGCTGCCGTAAAAGGGAGTGGTGCCGAGCCAGCAACTCCCTAAGGAAAGAGAGGTCCGAGTCCGCCAAAAACCCTTCCTGATCCTCCTTAGCCTGCATAACTTTAATATCAGTTTCAACCTGCTCAACTTGTCTGACCAGATCCCCCACCTCAACCCTGTTCCATCTGGATAGTCTGTGTCTGGCCATCTTAAACGCCGAGATAATCGATAGACAGCATTGCCCCTAACAGGAGTATGCCAGATCTGAGATATAATAGAGCGAGCAGCTGAAAGACTAGTCCAAAACTGCTCAAATCTGAATTGCTTCCGCATAAGCTGATCAGCCTCCGTAGAAATCAATATAGGGCAATGGTCAGAAGCAATCCTAGGGAGATGAGTGACAGTAACCATAGGGAATCTTTGGAGCCACTGGGGAGAAGCCATGGCACGATCAAGTCTCTCCCATACTCGAGCAGACCCCTGGCGGTTATTGCACCAAGTGAATTGGGATCCCGAATACCCTAAATCCAAAAGCCCAGAAGAGCCAATAAAGGATCTGAATTCATTAATATCAGCTGAGCCAGAAACCCGTCTGCCCCCACGTTTTTCATTAGCCTCAGTGATACAATTGAAATCCCCCGCAATGATAGACGGAATACCCTTAGCAAGGAGGGAAAGCAGTTCGGACCAGAGAACCCTTCTCTCCCGGTAGTCCGTGCTGGCATAGACAGCCGAAAGAAACCAGGGGTCAGAAGACCCCTCAGAGATCATAAGACCAATTTGCTGATTGCACTGATGGAAAGCATCAATTCTGACTGCAGAGGTGCGCCATATAGCCAGCATACCCCCGACAGACCAACAGCCTCCACAGCATAAGAAGACCAAGTACGGGCAATCTGTCTACGAAACCGGAGAAGACTATCCCCCGAAAGTCTGGTCTCCAAGAGGACACAGATGTCAAAGTGGTGAACTTGCAATAATCTATTAAAGGAGGATCGAAAAGAAGGTTTTCGAGCTCCTCTAACATTCCATAGTAAGATCTTCATTTACAGGATGGCGGAGGATGGGACCCTTCCTTGATCCACTAGCATATCACTATCAATCATACCAGCATTCAACTGGGAGCCATCAACAGGCTTCAGAACTGAATTGGTCAACAGTCCCTCCGAACCAGGATCAGACTCACCTGAAGAGGAAGACTGTGCCTGAATTGGGGAACCAGAGATCAATCCCGTAGGTTCGCCAGAAGAGTCAGCCAACGGAAGATCAACCCTTCCAACAGATTGATCCCTCACCGCCTCCAGAGCACCAACCTGAGAACAAGGAAAATGATCCAGCTGAATCGGAGAGCCGCAACTAATCTCTCCTATTTTGGTGAAAGAAACCTTTCCTTTTCCCTTTTTCTTATCTGATTTGGATAAAATTCTAGGAGCATGAGAAACCTCCGGCCTAGCTCGCTTAAGTGGACCTGAACTGACTTCCCTGCTACCCACAGGACCATCATAGCTCACCACTTTAGCAAGAGAGGAGAAAGGGTTATGAATCAATGTAGGAAAGTTCAGACCAGGCTCCAGGGAATCAATCTCAGCAACAGATTTAAAGTTCAGAGAAGCTGCCTTAGAAACGGCACGCTCTCTCTGAACCGGCACGGGACTGTTCCCATTAACCACAGTGCCCTTATCCTTCCCGGGGAGCGCCACCACATCGTCAGGCCTTAGATGCATTCTTGAGGACGAGGAGGGTCTCCGGCGAGCAATCTTCACCGGAGCAGCCCATCCTTCAGACGATTCAGCCGTACCCACTGGAATCCCCTGCTTCACTACCTGGGACGCAGAAGCAGATCCCGAGTTTGAAACCGAAGCCAACGGCGAAGTCTTCACCTTCTCCACCACCTGAGGGATAGAATCAAAAGATCTCTTCCGAACAGCAACGAGCCACGGCCCAAACAGAGGACCAGAATCAGAGCTATCCCCCTCATGGCAACTCGGCTGAGAACAGGGGCCATCCAAGTGCAGAGTGGCACAGTTCAAGCAAACTCCCTCCAAATTCTCATAAACAAAATTCTGCCAGAATGGATTGAAGCTTCCTTGAATCCGGGTACCTGGCCGGAGAGGGCGACTAAGGTCAATCCGCAAACAAACCCTCGCAAACCCTCCCCTTGACTTCGCCACAGTAGCTGCATCAACGCTGACAAACTCGCCCGCTGGCTCAAGAATAGCTCTAAGGAATTCCTCCTTCCAGAATTCAAGAGGCAGAAGCGGCAATCTCACCCAGATCAACGCAGAGGAGACGGAATCCTCCGCCGGTGTAAACTCTGGTTTCCACGGCTCTATACCAATCACCTGTCCGTTGATAACCCAAGGACGATGCAGAACCAGTTCACAAGCTTCCTTGGATTCAAAACGGAAAACATGGCATTTGAATGCCAAACTAATTGGAAGGATTTCACCTGAGATACCAACTCGTCTGAATTCCCTAATAAAGGCTTCAGCCGGGATCCATCGATGGAACGAGCGGACGATCAGAGCCTTCTGCTGCCAGCCCGCCACCTCCTCTTCAAGCTCCGCCACCGGAGATGAGTCACCTCCGGGAACGAAGACTGCAGCCTCTCGATAACATCAGGCGAAGGGGACTGGGTAACCCAGTGAAAACCTTTTGACATCAACCTCCTCCCGGATTCCGGCTACCTTCGACCGGATCAGGAGCCATAGGAACGGAGGGAAAGCCGAAGAGAGAAACCCGGAGAAACGGCGAAGGAGCAGAGACGAAGAACACCCAGCAATCAAGCAAGAAGAACACGGACGCACGAATCTTAAAGCAGGAGGAAGATGGAGAACCAGAGCACTCGGGCGCACGATTCTCAAAGCAGTAATAATCGTTTGCTGGTCCATTGAGGGCAATTATTAAAGGCAAACGAGGGGCCCTCCTATGCCTCACAGCAGCCTTCATCATGGGGCAGAAGATGGGGCCCACATGTCAGAGAGAGAGAGAGAGAGAGAGAGAGAGAGAGAGGGAGGGATGGGGGGTGCCCCAATGGGTGCAACTCAGAAGGGGGTGCACTTTGTATTTGCACCTAATTCTAAGCCCGTTGCGTCGGTGAGATAAAAAGATAGGATAGCAATCCTCTTCCCGTCCCAATTTGAGGCAAAGCAAAGCGGTCGTTCCCTCTTTATCGTACCCAATACATTCCATTCCTTCATCTCACTGCAAAGGAAGAGGTGCTCTTTCTTAACACCCCACCCCCCCCCCCCCCCCCCAGCTCTCACTAATTAGGTACAACAAAAGATCCTAAAATATTCCTATCATCATCTTTCATAACTAAATGGGTTAGTAACTTGATCAACAAAAAAGTAGTCATGCCTTTTGTACCAATATACTTAACAACAATATCTCTTTTCTATATTAATTTTTTGTCTATGAGATATCTAATCTCAATATATTCAGACCTATTTATATTTTATCATTTTTTAAAAGAACAAAATATAATTATTATCATAATAAATATTTAGTGGTTTAGAGATCGAATAATCAATAGTAAACCTTGAGATAAATTTGTTTAACTATATACCTACTATTGCAACTCCATAATATGCAATAAATATAGCATGTATAATACAAGAATCCATGATTGTTTTTTAACACCTTTACAATATATGGCTACTTTGGCTAATATAAATCATAGCCTATAGTGAATTTTATATCATTAAAACAATTAGCTAAAAAAGTTGAATCTGAGTAATTAATTATTTAAGATTATCTATCTTCGTATAGAATAATATAAAATCTTTATTTTCATTAAGTACTTTATCATTATCCTCGCAACCTTTCAATGTTCAAACCAATATTTAATAAATATTTACTAAGAACATTTACTATATCAGCTGTGTCTAATGTAGTGAAGATTTATGCATATAACAAGCAATCAACTACACTAACATAAGGTACATTTCGAAGAAACACTCACTACGAATGCCTTGGTTTAGATCTTTCTCTTCTTGCTCCTCCTTCAAGTGTTGTTCTTAATAAAAAAAATGAAGACAATATATAAGGAAAGAAAAGGGGACCTAGTTTATTTATAACGAAACTCTAATAGGGGCCCATCATAAAATACTATTGGACTTTAAATCCACTCAAACTGCCAATCACATCATCAATAAAGGTGAACTCAAGTCTAAAACTATATGGATCATATTTATCAACAATGGATTCATCCTACTTGCATCATTAGACTATATTTTTTTAGCTAGTTTTTATAAAATTAAAATTAGTAACAATTAACGATAGTCAACATATGAAAAACTCTTAACATTACTTACAATCTTGACTTCATTTAGAATGGGATGTGTGATATAAGAAACTAGTACAAAGCTGCTACAAAAGTCAACTAAAAAGAAAACATATGCCCAACAACTCTTCATACTTTGATATGCTTTAGCATGATAATTAGGAGAAATACAAGAGATAGCAATCAATGAAGAATATGATTCGGATTTAAATTCAAATCCTATAAAAGAAGGAGATGAATGGTATGATTTCTAGCTACCATCATCAAAAAATAGCCCCATGCGCTACGCTTTAGGAAAGCAATAAGTCCATATTCTTCCTATTTGAAATCATCAATTAATCTCTAGCCCATGAGGGATATTTGAGATATTTGGAAACATCAGTAGCTCACATTCCCTAGTTGATCGCTACTTCGCCCTCTGTCCTTGCCTCTTCATGTTCACGTGCCACCCTACAAAGCTCGTAGACTCGCTCATTTCTCATTTTCTTTTCAAACAAACATGTACCTGAGATAGACATATAAGGGTGTGTTTGATATGGTGGATAAGGGGAGATATCCCCTGGATATCTTCTTTATCCCCAAATGCTATAGGTACAGGGGATAGGCTGAAAAAGTTTAACCAGAAGGGATAACCCATGTTTAACCATGGGTTATCCCCTGGACTTATTCCCTAGGGAACCCAGGAATAACTAAAGTTATCCCTTGATGGCATAGTGGTAATTTTAAAAAGGTGCTTATCCCCTCAGCTATCCCCTGGATAAATGCTATCCTGTACATTTATCCAGGGATAGCCAAAAAGCTATCAAACACTACCTAAGGGAAACAAAATATGAACCAATGGTCGGTCATGTTGAAGCCACCATGCTTGAGCTCACGGTACCCTTGGCAAAGGGCACACATGGCTAGCAAAAGCGGTGAACTGAAGCAGACTCTACTGCAATGAGTAATATTCTGTCACAACCTAAACCAAAACCTTGTTGAGAAATATGATAAATCCTGCATTTACGCAAAGTTAAACCTCACCATATGCAAGGCAACAACAGAATTGAAATAAATTCTGTAATTTTACCAAAACAACTCCACCATCTAAAGAGAACTATCAAAATCTTTTGAATCCAAACCAATTTAAAGAATGAATCAAAGAATTATGTCCAAATGTTCAGAGATGTAACATTTTATAATAAACTGCAAGCCTACGGTCCATAAGCACAAACAAATCTACAAGTCTAACACTCGCTTGGTGCTCTATCCATGTGTGCCCTCGTTCTCCCATGCTTTAGGCACTTAAAAATTTAAAATTAGAGGGGTATGATCTAACTGCTCTGTAACAATGGCACTGAATACATAAATTTAAATACTTTATAATTTTTAATATATTTTTAATATAAATTTGTTGGACGTAAATAAGAAGTCTGATCAAATTGATGAGAAAAATAAAAAATTACAAATTAATAAATAATAATTTATCATATATAGAAAGCAAAGTATATTATCACTAAACATGTTGCAATTTCCATGATTCCTAACAATTCATCATAAATGTGGGGGCAAAGCATTATTTTTCAATAATTTAAAAAAACACAACTAAAATAATCCCCTGAACTCTATGATTTTTAATAATTTATCATAAATACAAAAATAATTAAAAATATTTAAGTTTAAATATCATGAAAAAATAGAACAGTGCAAAGTAGGTGCTACAATTAGGCTATTAATACCTACTTTTCTTACAATGAATTAAGAGAAGAAGAGAATATTATTGTTGCCATACGGAAAGGATGATGAAGTTTAGATAGCATTATGGGAGGAGAGAACCACTGGTACTCTTAGCTAGTGGTACAAATAAGGGAGTGAATGCCGACAGATTGAAATGGCAAAAACATCTGAGGTGTGAAACAGACTCGCATGACCCAACTCAATCTGACACGGATGTATTGATATGGCCTACTATACTAAAAAGGTTGACCCGATATAGCCCACAGATCCAACCTTCTAGATGAGTTGACCCTAATAGTAGAGAGAAGTACAAAAAAATTGCAGAAAAGGAAGGTCCCATTTACACGGACTGCACTAGATCTCATATGTTGCAATACCACCTTAAATTTTGTGATAATAAATTTCTTATTTCCAATTTTAAGAATTCAGTTCTAAAGCGTGCTAGATTCTTTCATGACAGACAAACCAACCGAACTTATTAAGAATCTTTTTTTTTTTTTTTTTTGATAAAGATGGACGATCACACTAGTCTAGTATGAGTCAACCCAGATACATCAGATTGCAAAATTTATAACAACACAGGGGGACATGGTTCACCCATCATCCATATCCTATATCCTACATGCTGAGCCACGGCCGTCGCTGCCCAGTCAGCTGCCGTGTTGGCTTCACAGAAAACATGACGAATTGGGCAGTAGCCACCTCCTGAAGCATGGTCCAAATATCTCTCAAGATCGGATTGGTGGATACATCAGGAGCACTCTCTTTCGCATCCACTGTATGACAGTCATAGAGTCTCCCTCAATAACAAGCCTCTGAGCTCGAAGAGTCTGCAACGCATAAGAAATACAGCCCATGCAGCGCAAAGCTCAGACATGGGAACAGAGAAGTCAGAGAGCCAAATCCACCGCCGCAATCATATTACCCTGTGGACCCGTATGATGAAGGCCGAACCAGCTATATATCGTGAACACTCCCATCAAAGTTGATTTTGACAAACCCTGGAGAGGGGGCTCCTAGAAATAAATACCGTACGACGGTTCGCTGCCGAAGCAGCAGGGAACCCCAGAGGTCAGAGGTGTCAAAACCAACTGAATGAAGAGCACGGGCACAATCCGCGGACAATGATCTGATTTTCCTCATAAGCTGAAGTGAAGAAATACAGTCCTCTGAGAAAATAATCTGGTTCCTTGATAGCCAAATTTGGTATGTCGTGATCGCCCAGAGATCACGTATGTGCTGAGGAGCCATCCGGAGATCCTGGAGGAAGATAGGACGAGGAGAACTGTAGACATCCACTCTATACTCATAGCCCATCAAATGTCAAATCCATCTAGCTCTAGGGCATTTGAATATAGCATGATCGGTAGTCTCGTCCTCCATACCGCACAAGGGATAGGTCAACTGGATAGGGAGACCCCTACGGGAGAGCATAGCACTCGTCGGTAGGCAGTCCCAAAGAAGCTTCCAGATAAAAAGTTGAACCCTAGGAAGAGTGGGAAGCATCCATATCCACGCAGCATCCTTCGTTTCTTGAGCATGAGGCCTAAATATCTTGACAAGATCCCTGAGAGGGGCCCTGGGGAGGGAGGATCTCTGCCAAAGCCTCACATCTGCGGAGGGACAAGAGATAAGAGGGATCGATAAAATCCGCTGGGATAGATCCTCACCAAATAGACTAGTCACCATGGGGGTATTCCAGGAGGGGGGGACTAATGAAATCAAATCCTTAACCCTCGTATCAGTAGGAATATCAGTGCTAAAAATGAGGACCACCGAGACAGAGGAAGCTCAGAAATCCACGTATCCTGAATGGCATCTATAGAGTGACCATCACCAACCATCCAAGAGATATTATTCCGAATAGAGTTGCCAACCTGGCACACCTCCTTCCAAAAAGAGAAACTACCCCTGGGCAACGAAATGAGCTCTTCTGGCTTTCAATCACCATATCTTGCATGCATGACCGAGCTCTAGAGACAGTGCGGCTCCAGAAGGAAGCGAGAAGCATGTCTGGCCAGTAAAGCTTGGCGCCTAACCAACAAGGATTGGATCCAGAGACCCCCTTCATGAATAGGCATACAGATCTTGTCCCAAGAAAGAAGATGAATACCATGCCCGTCTTGCATAGAAGCCCATAAAAAATCTCTAAACCATCTCTCAAACCTCCTCAAGCAAGTAGTCGGGATGGCCGTATTCGACAACATATAGAGCGGAAGGAAGAGAGAACCGACCGAATAATGGTGATCCGAGCCATCATAGAAAGATCAGTGACATGCCAACCATCGATACGCTGATGGACCCGCCTCTCGAGGTCCACAAAATCAGAGCATCGAGGACGTCTACCAGTCATGGGGATCCCCAAATACATAAAATGATCAGTCTGAGTAGTGATACCCAACCGATTAATGATAGCTTCACTGGTGAGTCTGGGAGTCTTCGGACTGAAGCAGATAGAAGACTTCTGAAGATTGACCTTCTGGCCCGAAGCCTGACAATAGCACTGAATAATGGAATCAAAGGAAGCCACATTTTCAGTAGAGGCCTGGCCCAGAAGTATACAATCATCAGCAAACAAAAGATTCTAGTCCTTTTCAAACAATCTTAGTTGGTATTTTTCATGCAGACATAACCCAATTGCACGACATTATGTTTCTTTTAAGATTCTGACATAATTTATGGCTTAGTCGTAAATTGTAATCATAAAGGGCAAAATATATGATTAAGATGCAAGCAGGGATGTAGCAGTGGAGCCATTTTGATGGTACGAGCAAATTAAGAAGGACCTCTTAAGAAGGATGAACGTGCTCCATGTCAATGCTCTTCAATTTCATTCTTTATGGTGCAATTATTATTAATAATTTATGTAGAAGCATTTGAGTTATAATGATTATGATGCTTGACTAACTTTGTTGAAAGCGTTGCGTGCATGTGCAAAGGCCAAGGCTTGTTTAACCAAGGTCTTCTAGACCATCACAACAAAAAATTGTGCCATTTAAAACTATAGAAACTAATCTCAGCATAGACTGTATTGTTTAATGTTAATATAGGTCACAGATTGAATTCGGAAACGAGTTATAAAGGAGTACATGATAAAAAGGTTGGGGGTAATATTTTGAAAAAAATATAGACTTTGTCCAAGAATTTGCCCAAAAATGATCGGTTACTTGAAATTTATTTCCATTCCACTCAACAAGAATACCTCCCGATGTACTCACAGTACCAAGCAGCTGAAGTTTAGATTCTTGAATTCTGGTCAAGAGGCAACCAGATTTTGAAATGAAATATTTAACCATGTCTTTTGATTGGATCACCAAATGCTTTTACGTTCCAGCTAATGATAGACATAGCAAACGGCAATGATCTCCAAATCGATAAGAATAGAAAGGTAAGTGTTGACGCCGAGTCACTTTCTTTAAACGCCGGGAAAATGGATGTCCTCCTCGCTGGACTCCTGCAAAAAAAGTCCCGGAGACCGGATGCTCCGGTAGGGACCCTCCGACGCTCAAGTTAGTCACTCGGGAACAGACGAGAACTGACTAGCAGGTGGAAGCTAGAAAGTTAGGGTTTAACTAGTAAGAAGAAGCTAGAAAAATCAGAGTTTTTTTTTTTTTTACTTACAAGGAGAGTGTGCGCTTTCATACATGTTCGAAGATACACCCTTCTGTTTCGAAAGATTGCTGATTTCAAGGTACCTCGCTCAATAACGGACAAAAAGATGAGGCTGACAGTGACAGATCGTACTGTCACTGTGCATGTCGGAGGTGTCCTACGTCACCTGTCAGTATGACCTCACAGGTGTCTGGTGTCCGTGGTTATACCTGGTGCGCGCTGTTGCCGATGTGACCGCGCACAGTTGTAGGTGGGTGGCGGACCTTACGCTGTAACGGGGTATGGTCATGCACAGTGATAGACATGCGATGGACCATGCCCGTTATGAGGTATGGCCACACACTGCTACGGATGTGCGGCGGACCACGTGGGCATGCCAGGTGGCCCGAGGCTATAGGTTGCTGGGCTCAAGGGTCAGACCATGTATCGGGCTCTGTTCATGCGGACCGAGACCGAGGGGGTCTCGGGGGTTGAGATACTGTTCATGGACCCCGGGAGCTGCGGCTCGAGGTTGAGACTAGAACTCGAGGCCGGGCACTGTTCAGCAGCCCGAGACCGAGGGGGTCTTGGGGTTTGAGATACTGTTCATGGAGCCCGGGAGCTGTGGCTCGAGGTTGAGACTGAAACTCGAGGCCGAGCACTGTTCATGCGGCCCGAGACCGAGGGGGTCTCGGGGGTTGAGATACTGTTCATGAGCCCGGGAGCTGCGGCTCGAGGTTGAGACTGGAACTCGAGGCCAGGCACTATTCATGCAGCCCGAGACCGAGGGGGTCTCGGGGGTCGAGATACTGTTCATGAGCCCAGGAGCTGCGGCTCGAGGTTGAGACTGAAACTCAAGGCGGGCACTATTCATGCGGCCCGAGACCGAGGGGGTCTCGGGGGTTGAGATATTGTTCATGGAGCCCGAAAGCTGTGGCTCGAGGTTGAGACTGGAACTCGAGGCGGGCACTGTTCATGCAGCTCGAGACCGAGGGGGTCTCGGGGGTTGAGATACTGTTCATGGAGCCCAGGTGCTGCGGCTCGAGGTTGAGACTGGAACTCGAGGCCGGGCACTCTTCATGTAGCCCGAGACCGAGGGGGTCTCAGGGGTTGAGATACTGTTCATGGAGCCCGGGAGCTACGGCTCGAGGTTGGGACTAGAACTCAAGACCGGGCACTGTTCATGCAGCCTGAGACCGAGGGGGTCTCGGGGTTAGATACTGTTCATGGAGCCCGGGAGTTGCGGCTCGAGGTTGAGACTGGAACTTGAGGCCGGGCACTGTTCATGCAACCCGAGACCGAGGGGGTCTCCGGGGTTGAGATACTATTCATGAAGCCCGGGAGCTACGCCTCAAGGTTGAGACTGGAACTCAAGGCCGGGCACTATTCATGCGGCCCGAGACCGAGGGGGTCTCGGGGGTTGAGATACTGTTCATAGAGCCCGGGAGCTGCGCTCGAGGTTGAGACTGGAACTCGAGGCCGGGCACTGTTCATGCAGCCCGAGACGAGGGGGTCTCGGGGTTGAGATACTGTTCATGGAGCCCGGGAGCTGCGGCTCGAGGTTGAGACTGGAACTCAAGGCCGGGCACTGTTCATGCGGCCCGAGACCGAGGGGGTCTCGGGGGTTGAGATACTGTTCATGGAGCCCGGGAGCTACGGCTCGAGGTTGAGACTGGAACTCGAGGCCTGGCACTGTTCATGCGGCTCGAGACCAAGGGGGTCTCGGGGTTGAGATAATGTTCATGGAGCCCAGGTGTTGCGGCTCGAGGTTGAGACTGGATCTCGAGGCCGGGCACTGTTCATGCGGCCCGAGACCGAGGGGGTCTCGGGGGTTGAGATACTGTTCATGTAGCCCGGGAGCTGCGGCTCGAGGTTGAGACTGAAATTCGAGGCCGGGCACTGTTCATGCAGCCCAAGACCGAGGGGGTCTCGGGGGTTGAGATACTGTTCATGGAGCGCGGGAGCTGCAGCTCGAGGTTGAGACTGGAACTCGAGGCCGGGCACTGTTCATGCAGCCGGAGACCGAGGGGGTCTTGGGGGTTGCGATACTGTTCATGGAGTCGGCTACCGAGGGGGGCTCATGAGGCCGAGAGGGCCTCTGTCACTTGCCGTTACCATTTATTCTGATGGCATTGGATCAACCATATCAGATGCCCCCCACCCCTGAGACAAAGCGGGCCCACCCCAGCAAGGCAAAAGAGGTATTACCTCCCATGTGGCTGATCCTCATCCTTTGCGAACCGCTCCCGACACGTGTTTCTGGGCGCCACAATGACTTTGAGCGGGCGACATGGGGATGCGAAAGGGCGGCCACTACAGTCCACCCGATCTGCGGCGATCGTCCTCGAGGCAAGGTTGATCCTTCAAAGTCTGTGAGGAAAGTCGTGCCATCATTGCCCATCATGATGATGATGTAGCAACGTCCCATCATTGGCCAGAGGCAGATCGTATCATGCGCCGAGCGATCACCGAGGCAGCCCAGCTATGGTGGAAGTTTGCGTGGCTGACGAGATAAGGTGGGACAATTTGAAACTAAATAAAACTTGGGTGGGGGTTGAATCTGGCCACACTGCTCCTGCCATCATTGTCTTCTTCCTCTAATCTTCTGATCCTCTACCTCCTAGCCTTCCCTGCAACCTGAGAGCCTTCGCACGCCATTTTCTTCCTCAGGTCATCTCTTTGTCTCTTCTAGACCCTCTGTTCCTTCTTCCCACAATGAGTTCCCGGTCCTGGACCTCGAAGGACGATTCAGAGGATCGTCCTTCTTCCGAGAGGATTCATGCTTCTCCTTCTTCTCTCCCTTCTCCTTCACCTTCTCTTGAGTGGTCCTCTAATTCGGAGGACCGCGTCCCTCTGGCCCGGCGGCGGGTCGCCGGGGAGGCTCCCGCAGGGAAGCCTCGGCGGCAGCTGGCAGGGCCCATCGAGGAGACGCCAGACGGAGGTCAGCACCTCCTCGAGGGTAGGGGCGGAATCCCCGGAGGGGGTCGCCTCCGCGGTAATAGGCCAGGATTTGGTGAACATCTGGGCCCGTTACCAAATCCCCTGGGAGATTGGGCTCTATCTCCCGACTCCCGATGATAGAGTGATTTCCTCTCGACCAGGCCAAGTGGCCGTTTATGAAATTTCCCTGAGGGTGGGCCTCCGCCCACCCTTTCCTCCTTTTTTCATTAACCTCCTTGACTATTACTCCTTGACCCCTTCTCAACTGGTCCCGAACTCCCTTTGGGTAGTTAGTGCCTTCGTCGTCCTCTGCCATCACCTCCACATTACCCCCCGAGTCTCCTTTTTTCGCTCTTTCTACATCCTTCGGGCTCAAAAGGGTTGGTGGCTGTTCTAGCCCCAACCCGGCCGAGTCCTAAAGCTTCTTCTTCCTACCTCCATCAAGGGATGGAAATCCCGATTTTCTTTGCCAACCTGGATCAGGTTAAGCCCCGGTGGGGGGACCCCGACCTCCGAGGTAACATGAATTCCACCGTCCATCCTGGAGACAAAGAAGCGTTGGGGCAGCTGTTGACTACCGACATCCCTCGGTACAACCTGCTTCTAACAGAGGAAAACCTTCAGTCGGCGGGTCTCATCTCCCATCGGAGTAAGTCTCCATCATACTTAGTCAGTCTTCCTGTTTTGGTTTTTTTTTGACCCCGGCCAATGCTGTACATCCATGAAGGTCCCGACCCGTAGACTCATGAAGGCCACTGCCAAGAGGAGGGCCCAGGAGGGGCCGAGCGAGGGGAAGCAAACTCTGGCCCTGAAATGCCTGACAGTGCGGCTGCCCGAGCCACCTGCTTCGCAAGAGCCTTTAACCGCCCCGGAGATCGATCTGACAGCCAACACCCTGCCAGAAAGGGCGGTGGTCGAGGGGGCAACAATAGAGGAGCCTGCCCCGGAGGAGCCGCGCGATAGCGGAGGAGCCACCCGCTCCCAGCGGACCAGTCCCCACCGAGGCAACAAGGAGTTGGGGTGAGGGACCGTCGGGACCAGCAAGTCTGCCTCCGGAGCAGGCACCGGCAAGTAGCCCTCCACGCGCCGAGTCCGAAACCTCTGAGGCTGCTGGAGGAAATGGAGTCAGGCCGAGGCCGCCTAGGGACTCCATTTTGAATGATGGGCGCTGGGTAGAGCGGCTCATCTCATCAATCTTCGTGCCCGAGGTCCAGGAAGAACTTAGCCATTTGAAGGCGGCTATGTTCTTCCGAGAGTCCTACGCAGCCCTGGTCAAAGTAAGTAGTCTTGTAGCCCCTGCCTTTAGATTTCCCTTTTCCTCTTCCTTTCTCTTTTTGACATGAGGCCTGCATGCAGATTGCAAACTCCTTGGCGGCTACGAGGGAGGTCATCCATGGGGGAAAGACCCTCATGCGGGAGGCCCAGAAAGAGGCTGAGGAGGCTCATGCTTGAGCGGAGGCGGCCGAGAGGGCCTTGGAATCGGTCAGGACTGCTCGAGCCGATGAGATAAAGGCGGCCGAGAGCCTGGTAGAAGTTGAGACCAACCGTTTACGGGCGGCACTCAGCCAGCTGATGGAGGCCGAAAGTGCCGTCGTGGCCAGGGACCTGCATATTTCAGAGTTGACAGCGACCATCCAGACAGCCGAGAATTGGGCAGGCGAGGCCAAGAGAGGGCGAAGGAGACCGAGGAGAGGGCGAAGAAGGCCGAGGAGGAAACGGGTCATGCCCTGGAGGCTGAGAGGGCAGTGGCAGCATCTCTAGCTGCAGAGAAGGAAGCTCGAGCTGCCGAGGTGGAGGCAGCTGTTAAGGCCAGGGCTGCCAGGGCCATAGAGGAGTTTAGGGCGTCCGAGCGCTTCATGGACAAGCTGGCCGAAGCTTCGGCGGAAGCGTACCTCCAGGGGTTTCAGCATGGAAAGGAAAAGGTAGCCCGAGACCTAGACTTTCCACAGGCTCTTGAGGTCGAGCCAGAGCGTCTTTCCGAGGTTGGCTCGTCTGACGACGAGCCTGCACCGGCCGAACCATGAGCTTCAAGTTGTATTTTACTTTTACCTTTTTTTTGTAAATCCGACTTGGTCGGCGTTTTGTAAACACTTTGAATTAATGAAGTACAATTTTTCCTTCAATGAGAATCATCTTTTCCAATTATCGTTTCTACCCCAAGTCCTTTGGCTGCCGATGTGGGACCCTTAGGGGCTTCATCGGTACCGAGGAGCAACCTTTAACTCATTCTCGAATAACCTCAACTTAGCCATGTAGGACCAAATCCTAGAGCCGAGGAGTATGGACTCCTGGTGACCGATGGAGCATCGGACTCGGAAGGCCAAGATAGACTCGGGCTTCTAGGGGCCAATTGCACGCCGCTTTGTCAATGGTACCCTGGGCTTCGTGCCTAGCTGGCCTAAGGTTTTTGGTGCCAAACAGGGTCGGGCTTGTTGTTGAGAGCCGATGGTACATCGTTCTGCCAGTGGTACACTGGGCTTTGTGCCTGGTTGGCCAAGGGCTTTTTGGTGCCGAACGGGGTCGGGCTTTAGTTGCTGAGAGCCGATGATACATCGCTCTGCCAGTGGTACACTGAGCTTTGTGCCTGGCTGGCCTAGGGCTTTTTGTGCCGACCGGGGTCGAGCTTTAGTTATTGAGAGCCGATGGTACATCGCTCTACCAGTGGTACACTGGGCTTTGTGCCTGGCTGGCCCAGGGCTTTTTGTGCCGATCGAGGTCGGGCTTTAGTTGTTGAGAGTCGATGGTTACATCGCTCTGCCAGTGGTATACTGGGCTTTGTGCCTGACTGGCTCAGGGCTTTTTGTGCCGAATGGGGTTGAGCTTTAGTTGCTGAGAGCCGATGGTACATCGCTCTACCAATGGTACACTGGGCTTTGTGTCTGGCTGGCCCAGGGCTTTTTGTGCCGAACGGGGTCGGGCTTTAGTTGCTGAGAGCTGATGGTACATCATTCTGCCAGTGGTACACTAGGCTTTGTGCCTAGCTGGCCCAGGGCTTTTTGTGCCGACCGGGGTCGGGCTTTAGTTATTAAGAGCCGATGGTACATTGCTCTACCAGTGGTACACTAGGCTTTGTGCCTGGTTGGCCCAGGGCTTTTTGTGCCGATCGAGGTCGGGCTTTAGTTATTGAGAGCCAATGGTATATCACTCTGCCAGTGGTACACTGGGCTTTGTGCCTGGCTGGCTCAGGGCTTTTTGTGCCGAATGGGGTCGAGCTTTAGTTTCTGAGAGCCGATGGTACATCGCTCTGCCAATGGTACACTGAGCTTTGTGCCTGGCTGGCCCAGGGCTTTTTGTCCCGAACGGGGTCAGGCTTTAGTTGCTGAGAGCCGATGGTACATCGCTCTGCCAGTGGTACACTGGGCTTTGTGCCTGGCTGGCCCAGGGCTTTTTGTGCCGATCGGGGTCGGGCTTTAGTTGTTGAGAGCCGATGGTACATCACTCTGCTAGTGGTACACTGGGCTTTGTACCTGGCTGGCCCAGGGTTTTTGTGCCGAACGGGGTCGGGCTTTAGTTGCTGAGGGCCGATGGTACATCGCTCTACTAGTGGTACACTGGGCTTTGTGCCTGGCTGGCCCAAGGCTTTTTGCTAAAAAACTGAGATGCTAGAACTCAAGTTTATTAATGTGAAATGAGGGGTGAAAACCCAAAAGAATACAAGCATGGTATTTAATGTAAGAAGGAAATGCACTACTGATAGTACCGACGGAGGTTATCAGCGTTCCACGTCCAGGGGAGCAGCTTCCCATCAAGCTCTTCAATCTTGTGTGCTCCGTGATGGAGTGCTTCGGTGATCCGGTAGGGCCCCTCCCAGTTCGGAGCTAGCTTGCTTCCTTCTGTCGGCTTCGAGACCTCAGCTCGTCGAAGGATCAGGTCTTCTGGTAGAAAAGTCTTGGGGCACACGCGGGCATTGTAATATTTGGTAGCTCGTTGTCGGTAGACTGCCATCTGGAGCTGCGCTCGATCTCGCACCTCCTCTACCATGTCGAGGTTGGCTCGTAGCCGGTCCGGGTTGTCTTCCTTACTATATGACTCTACCCGAGGGCTCGGGGAGCCTATCTCCACCAGAATGACAGCTTCGACCCGAAGACCAGGCTGAATGGTGTCTCTCGGTGGGGGCTCGGGGCGTTGTGTGGTAGGCCCATAGCACATTGTGGAGCTCCTCCACCCACCATCACTTGCAATCATCCAGTCGGGTTCTCATTCCTTAGAGAATGATGCGATTGGTTACCTCAGCCACTCCATTGGTCTGAGGGTGTCCGACGGAAGTGAATCTCTGATGGATGCCCAGTTCGGTGCAGAATCCTCGGAAGGGTGCGTTGTCAAACTGCCGGCCATTGTCGGTAACCAGAGTGTGTGGTAGTCCGAACTGGCATATGATAGACTTCAAAAAGAAGGATCTCACCTTGCTCTCAGTGATCTTAGCAAGGGCTTCGGCCTCAATCCACTTGGTGAAGTGATCGACAGCCACCAGGAGGAACTTGCGCTGTCCGAAGGCTGGGGGGAATGGTCCCAAGATGTCCATACCCCACTGGACAAAGGGCCAAGGCACCGCCAAGGGAGTCAGTTGAGATGTTGGCTGTCATTGAATATTGGCGTGGCACTGGCAGCTATCACACTTCTTAACAAGCTCGGCCGCATCTTCCCTCATGGTCAGCCAGTAGTACCCCTACCGTAAGGCCTTGTAAGCTAGAGCTCTGCCCCCCAGATGACTCCCGCAAATTCCCTCATGGATTTCCTGCAAGATGTAGTCTGCTTTGGCTGGTCCGATGCACTTGAGGACCAGGTAAGAAAAAGATCTTCGATAAAGCTTTCCGTCCATTATCAGGAACTTCGGGGCCCACCGTCTGAGTAGTCTGGCCTCTGTGGGGTCTTCGGGGAGAGTGCCATCGGTCAAATATCGGACATAGGCGTCCATCTAAGAGGGCCCTTGCTCGACCGGCAGTGCTTCATCCGCAACTTCAATGCTTAGGGTCTGCAGGTGCTCCACATACGTTCTTTCTAGGGTTCCATCAGCCGAGGTGGCCAAACAGGACAGCGCGTCGGCCCTAGCATTCTCCGCCCGAGGGATATAGCTAACGCGGAAGTAAGAGAACCGAGTGGCTTGGGATTGCACCTTGCTCAGGTAATGGGACATGGTTGGGTCTCTGGCTTTGTACTCCCCAGCAACCTATCCATAAATAAGCTGGGAGTCTGTAAAGGCCCTCAGACGCTCCGCACCGAGCTCCTCGGCTAGCCTCATTCCTGCTAATAGGGCTTCATACTCCGCCTGGTTATTAGTGGCCAGGAACAGAAACCGAAGGGCATACTCCACCACCTCCCTCTCGGGGCTCGCAAGGATGAGCCCGGCTCTGCTGCCCTGAGAATTTGCTGCTCCATCCATATGCAAGATCTAATCTTCCTTTTCTGCTTCCTCGGTCGAGGAGGACTCCATGCGCACCTCCGGGCGCGATTCCTCCGAACACTCCTCAACCAAAGTACACTCGACCAAGAAATCAGCTAACACCTGAGACTTCATGGCGGACCTTGGCCGAATAGATAGGTTGAACTCGCTCAGCTTGATGGCCCACTTGGCTAACCGACGAAAGGTGTCAGAACGAGACAAGATGGTCCGAAGGGGTTGGTCCGTGAGCACCACAATGGGATGAGCTTGGAAGTAGGGTCAGAAGCGTTGGGCGGAGACTATCAAGGTGAAGATGATCTTCTTGGTCCTAGAATATCTGGTCTCGGCATTATGAAGCATCTTGCTGGTGTAGTAGACCGGCCTCTGCACTCCATCGGCAACCATACGCACGAGCACAGAACTGACAGCCTCGGGGAGGCTGCAAGATACAAGAAGAGCTCTTCCCCGCCCCTTGGCTTGGACAACAACGGGGGAGTGGATAAAAATTGCTTCAACTCTTTGAAGGCATTCTAACACTCCTTTGTCCACTCGAAGCTGTTGACCTTGCGCAGCGCCTTAAAGAAGGGCAGGCACCTTTCTGCCGATCTTGACATGAAGTGACTCAAGGTCGCCACCCTCCCGGTTAGGTGTTGCACCTCCTTTTTATTAGCTGGGGGCCTCATGTCCAAGATGGCCTAGATCTTGTCGAGATTGGTCTCGATCCCCCGCTGGGTTACCATAAAGCCCAGAAACTTGCCTGTCGCCACCCCGAAGGCACATTTGCGGGGGTTCAGCCTCATCCGGTACCGGCGCAGGTTATTGAAGGTCTCTGCGAGATCGGCGATGTGGTCAGTAGCATTGGTACTCTTGGTTAGCATATCGTCCACGTACACCTCCATGTTATGCCCAATCTGGTCCTTAAAGACCTTATTCATCAACCTCTGATAGGTGGCTCCGGCATTCTTCAGCCCAAACGGCATCACCTTGTAGCAGTAAATCCCTTTTTCAATAACAAAGGAGGTGGTCTCTTCATCAGCCAGGTCCATCCTTATCTGGTTGTACCCCAAGAACGTGTCCATGAAGCTAAGAGTTTCATGTCCGGACATTGCGTCCACTAACTGGTCTATACGGGGCAGTGAGAAGCTGTCTTTGGGGCACGCCTTATTGAGATCGGTGAAGTCCACGCACATCCTTCAGCTCCCACTGGCCTTGCGAACCATCACGACATTTGCCAGCCAATCGGGTTAGTGCACCTCATGGACGTGATCGGCTGCCAATAGCTTTTGCACCTCCTCATCCATGGCCTTCTGTCTGTCAGGGGTGAAGCTCCTCTTCTTCTGCCGAACGGGTTGGCACTCCGGCTTTGACGTTGAGCTGGTGGGTAATCACATCTTCTAGGATGCCTGGCATATCAGACCCCGACTAGGCGAAGACGTCGGCATTGGCTTGCAAAAAGGTGAGGAGCCGGCTACGGGCTTCCTCTGGGAGCAGAGCTTCGATCTGGATTGTCTTTGCTGGGTCCTCTCCAAGGGCGAAGGCGAGCAGATGCTCAGTCGGCTCTCCTCTTCTCTCCAGGTCCCGGGGGTCTAGCGCTTCTGGTGTAGGTGCTGGCATCACTCCATGTGGACTAGGTGAAGGGAAAAAACAGTTTTTCGGATCTCAAGGTGGAAAGCATGTAAATCGGTTTTAATATTCACATTGAATATTAATTAAAACAAATTAACAGATCTGAAATTTAAGATTATTTATTTAAGTTTAAAGCAGTACTTCTCATAGCGGAAGCTGTTGATAACGAAGGTAGCAGATCCGATCTGTAGAGAGAAGTTCCCCTTCGTGCCTTGCAAGAGCCGCATGCACCGCTCCTCTATATCACACGCACACCTGATGAATACAGACAGAGGTAAATTCTTGAATAATGGAAGAAGAACTCTTCTTCCAAGAGCAGAAAATCTCCAATTGGACTTCTTGCAGACTTTCTGTGATTGTAGAAGATCAGCTTTCACGGAAAAGTCTTTGTCATTTTTTTTCTTCTTACCTATTCACCCTTTTTTATTCACATTATAACCTTTTATATCCGATAAAAAATTCCACAATCAAAAAAAAAAAAAAAACATGAAAAAGCTCTTTAAAATGCCATTACATGAATCTCATCATGGCATTAAGTCCGCAGTCACCTCATCAATGCGTCCCTCAAACGGCAAGGCTAAGAGGAAACGTAGAGTGATGGGACCTTTGAGCATCCTCCCGTAACATAATCAATAACTCCGTTCCCAGGCTGTTATAACAAGTGGATGATGACGAATGAAAGATATTATCAATTAAAATTTTCTTTTGTTAACAGAATTGATCCAATCAATTCCGTTTGAAGTCCAAATTCAAATCCAAAAGAAGCTACTCGTAGCTCTTGAACCATACTTCATATTGTGCCTTGCCGAGCTCCAATCCGAAGTGATTTATAAATTTAAAATTTATAAATAAACTTTTAGAGGCTCTATTGGATATCCGAATCGAGCCACTTCGAACCCGGATCCAAACCACTCTGTTATCAGACCAACCATTGGTCCATGGTTCAAATTAACTTTATTCTAGATTCATATCGTGTCCCAAAATTCTATTTGAGTTACTAACTAACTCAAATCACCCTTGAAGTAGGTGCTGCCGCTAATGTCTAGAGCTAGCTAGACATAGCCAGAACGAACCCCGTATGACCCATCTGATTGAGTCCCACTTAAATCAGTGATCACGCCAGCGTACAAGTCATCCGACTATGTGCGTGACTCCATAGGTTCAAACCTAAGCCGGTAGCACAGGAACGCTTCCTATACTAATTGATGTGACCATCTAGCCATGGTTCCCGACGTCCGGATAGATCGAATTTGCACAAGAAAACATTCTGGAACCCAGGCTATGGTTGCCGCATAATTCATCCCCTTGTCCTAGTACTCTAGGTAAATATGGAGTTAGCTGCCAACTCCGAGTAAATCACCCAAGTATGTTTCAATGCAATGAATCTTGTGACATCTCGCAAAGATTACTTTGGCCAAGGTTTTGCTAAATTGAAACATAGTTCGAGCACTCTCTCTAACACTTAGAGTGGACAATCCCATCTTGACTCATCACTGACCCAATAAGTACTTGACTGCACCCAGTAACCTTCCATCACCAGATTAGAAATCCGGGTGGTCCAGTGCCTAAGTATAGTGAGTTGCTTATCAAGTCAACATGATAGTCTCATGTCAAAGGGACACTTATACCCATTGCCTTTCTGTGAGTTGCTCCAGGCAGTTGAGCACTCAACAGAGATGAGTCACTGTTCAGTGAATGTACTCATACACTCACCCGCATGTCATACCAGTGTTATACACTCCTTGGTTTAAGAGAACAAACCAACCCATATGACATACAATGACCTACACTTGATTACGTCATCGTCCTTGGTAACGACGTATCATTTGGCCGCGAACTTATTTAAGAGTTACTCAACAATTCCTCCATTGTCGAATACATATAACTCTAAGGACTAAAACATATTGGAATTCTACTGGAATATGTGAACTATATGTTGTATGGCCAAAATTCACTTTTATTTATTGAATAAATCATGTTCATATACATCAACTCATAACCGTCTACAAGATAGATGATTGGCTGTAGGACACATTTCCTAACAACTCCCACTTGAACTATAGCTAATCGAACAGTATTAATACCCATCTTCCACTTGTGTTCATTGAACTCCTTGATTCCGAGTGCTTTAGTCATTGAGTCAGCTAGGTTTTCCTTTCCATCATCTTCTAAATGTATATGTCACCTCGTTCCATGATCTCTTGTACAAGGTGATAGCAGCGCAACACATGCTTGGTTTGGTGATGCGACTTTAGCTCCTTGGCTTGGGCAATCGCTCCCGTGATATCACAGTATACTAGGACGACACTCTCCAAGGTAGGTACCACTCCCAGCTCGCCCAAGAACTTTCGTAGCCATACAGCTTCTTTGCTGCATCTGATGCTGCAATGTATTCAGCCTCGCATACTGAATCTACCACTGTGTTCTTCTTGTAACTTTTTCAGCAGATCGCTCCTCCATTGAGGGTAAAGATAAATCCGGATATGCTTTTGCTATCATCTCTATCTGACTGAAAACTGGAGTCAGTGTACCCCACTAGTTTTAAGTCAGGTTCTCCATAAATGAGCCATTGGTCCTTAGTATTTCTCAAATACTTAAGGATGGTTTTTACCACCTTCCAATGTGCTTCACCTAGGTTCGACTGGTACCTACTCACTATCCCTAGTGAGTGTGCCACGTCTGGTCTTGTACATGTCATAGCATATGATAGAACCCACTGCTGAGGCATACAAAATTCTACTCATGTACTCTCTCTCCTCAGGAGTGTCGCACAATCCTTCTTGGAGAGAGTAATTCCATGGCCTATCGGAAGATAGCCCCTTTTGAATTATCCATGCTGAATCTCTTCAGCACAGTCTCAATGTACTTTGACTAGGATAAACCTAGCAGCTTCTTAGATCTATCTCTATAGATCTTCATCCCTAGGATGTAAGAAGCTTCTCCCAGGTCTTTCATGGAGAACTGAGACAGCAACCAAACCTTTATTCCCTGTAGTGCAGGGATGTTATTCCCAATCAAGAGAATGTCATCCACATACAGTACAAGAAATACAACTATGGAACCATTTGCCCCTTATACACACAGGGTTCTTCTCTGTTCTTAATGAAGCCATAAGTCTTGATACATTTATCAAAATGTTTATTCCAACTCCGAGAAGCTTGCTTGAGTCCATAGATGGACTTATAAAGCCTGCATACTTTTGACTCGTCTGTGGATGTGAACCCTTCAGGTTGTATCATATACACCTCCTCTTCGAGCTTCCATTTAGAAAAGCCATTCGGACATCCATTTGCCAGATCTCATAGTCAAAATGTGCAGCTAGAGCAAGCATAATCCGAATTGACTTGAGCATTGCTACAGGGGAAAAAATCTCGTCATAGTCAATACCATAATGCTGACTATACCCCTTAGCAACCAGACGGGCTTTATAGGTCTCCACCTTCCCATCTGCACCCTGTTTCCTCTTGAAAATCCATTTACACCTATGGGTTTTACCCCTTCAGGTGGATCAACTAGTGTCCATACACTATTGACTCCATGGATTCCATTTTGGACTTCATGGCATCTAGCCATTTCTCAGAGTCAGATCTCTGCAGCGCATCCATATAGGTGATTGGGTCTTCATCATTCTCATCGAGTTCGATGGAATCCCCGTCACGGACCAAGAAACCAAAGTATCTGTCCGACTGACGTGGTACTCTACCAGATCTCCTTAATGGTACCTCAGCGGGCACCGGGTTTGAACCATTCAAAGCTAGTTCCATAGCGGTTTTTGAGTGTAAAGGTACTTCTCCTTGTCGAACTTCATTAAGTTCAACATTAGCCTTAGCACTTCCAGTAAGATACTCCTTTTCTAAAAAGGTGGCTCTCATACTGACGAACAACTTTTGCTCTTCAGTTTGGTAGAAGTAGTATCCTTTAGACTCCTTAGGATATCCAACAAAGAGGCATTTGTCAGACCTTGGTCCTAGCTTGTCTGTCAATAATCTCTTGACATAAGCTGGACACCCCAGACCCTAAGGTGTGTGAGCACCGCTTACGCCCCATCCATATCTCATATGGAGTTTTAGCAACAGATTTACTAGGGACCCTGTTAAGAATGTAACAGGCCGACTCAAGTGCATAGTCCCAAAAGGAGATAGGCAAACTAGCAAAGCCCATCATGGACCAAACCATATCTAATAGGGTTCGATTCCTCCTTTCAGACACACCATTTAACTGGGTGTCCCTGGAGGTGTCCATTGAGAGAGAATCCATTCTCCTTTAGATATGTCAAAAACTCATTAGAAAGATATTCACCTCATCGATATGACCGAAGGATTTTAATATTCTTTCCAATTTATTTTTCTACCTCACTACGATATCGTTTGAACATTTCAAACGATTCAATTTGTGTCTCATTAGGAAGACATAACCAAACCTAGAGTGGTCATCTGTAAATGTAATGAAATGGCTAAACCCTCTCATAGAGGCAGTATTCATAGGTCCACAAACATCCGTATGTATGAGGCCTAGAATCTCTTTGGCTCTTTCACCTTTTCCTGTAAAAGGTGACTTGGTCATTTTCCCAAGAAGACAAGATTCACAAGTTTTAATTGATTCACAATCAATGTCATTGAGGATGCCCTCTCTGACTAACCTGCTTATCATGTTCTTGTTTATATGACCTAGCCTACAGTGCCAAAGGTATGAGTCATCGACATCATCTATTTTAGGGCGTTTGTTTGGAGTGCATAATACATTAACAGGCTGTGATAGAAGGTAAATTCCATTGCTCAATTGTCCACACATCACTGGTACATCATTCATAATGATATTTAAAATATCTTTCTTTATTAAAAAATCATATCCTTCAATAGCCAACTGGCCTACAAAAATGATATTGAATAAAAATGCAGGACAATAGTGACATTCACTAAGCAATAATTTATTAAATTCAAAATAAAGCTCCACGACTCCCAACGCCAGTACTGGAAACTCGGCTTCCATCACCCACATTTAGGAATCTTTTACCTTCTTTGAATCTTCTACTAATTCGAAGCCCCTGCAAAGAATTGCAAATATGAATTGGACTCCCGATATCTAATACCCAATTAGTAGTATCACAGATAGAAAAATTACAAGGTGTTATCATATAATACCTTGTCCAGTAACTCCTTGCTGGTTTTTCTTCTTAGGCCTGTTAGGATCCAGGGTTGCTATGTACTGGGGACAGTTTCTCTTCCAGTGACCCAGCTTCTTGCAGTAGAAGCACTCAGTCTGACTTTTGTCAGCCTTCTTCTTCTTGGTCTGACTAGGCCCAGCATGTTGCACATTTTTTCTTTTATTTTTCTTCTTCATCCCTTTCTTAGGGTGATGACGCCTACCCCTGAACCTCCCACCAAGTTTACTGTCTTCTTTTGAAGCTGGTGATCTTTCTCAAAAGTCTGCAGTAGACCCAGCAATCCATGATAGTTTACTGCAGGCTTCGTCATTCTATAATGGCTGAGAAAGTCCAGGTAGGAGCTAGGCAATGAGTTCAGTATGGCATCCTTCCCAAGTTGCTCATGCAAAGGAAATCAAGTTTGCCCAGACGTTATATCATCTCGATCATGTACAGTACATGATCGGTGACAGAAGTCCCATCACGCATTCGCGCGTTGAAGATGGCACTAGACATTTTGTACCTTTCAACGTTGTCTGGCGTCCCAAAAGATTCCTTCAACATTTGGAGTATTTGTTCCGGTTGGGCCTCCTCAAATTTCCTGCTGAACTCATCATTCATAGAAGCCAGCATTATGCAGTGCACTGTGGTGCGGTCATTGGTCCACTTCAGATAAGTGTCTCTGGTCACACCAGGCACATTTGGGGCTGGCTGCTCAGTGCAGGATCCATTATCATATAAAGGATCCTTTCATGCTCTAGGACTATCCTAAGCCTTCGATACCAACTATCGAAGTTTGGACCTGTCAGTTTATCATGTCAGTTTATCATTGTCCAATAGTGATCGGAGCGACAGATTTGTAGACATTTCTGAAAGAAAAACCAAAAACTTATTAGTGTACATGATTTATTTAAACCTACAGACTTGGACATATGGTCTAAAGTTCTCCCACTATTTTATTCAGGTTAATAGCCCCTACTTCCAACCCAGGAAATTACTCCTAATTTCTTAATGGGTACTAGAACCCAGTAGACTACATATGAGCCCGACTTTGGCTGGCCCACCTACATGTATCTAAAGGTAGGTTCATAACCAATTGTTTCCCCAAACAATTTTAGTAATTTATTTTGCCCCAGGTTGCACGTCAATCGGCCTTTGGGCCTCCTATTGGGTGTCCTGGTTAGGTCCAACCATTAACATGACATGTCAAGCTTCTAACCAAGGAATTGGTCAAGCCCACTTTGGCCGGCCCACCTGACCATCGTTGAGAGAGTTGCATTTAACCATCATAAATGAATGATAATTCCAAAGACCAGATGAGTATACCAGGCCTTTGGGCCTCCAATAATCATCTTAGCACTCATTATCACTCTCTTAATGGGAGGCTATGATCTAATTATCCCCATAATTTAGTCATTTTAGGGACCTAATAATTTTAGAGGGTTTGATTAATTTGTACACATGAATGACATGGACCAATTT
>UESW01003373.1:0-83629 GCA_900491605.1 Calamus simplicifolius
AGAAAAAGTAACTATGGAGGAATTAGGACATCCCCTTAGCCTAAGAGAATACTGCTATCCAATTGGATCTGCCCAACCATCATGCATTCAACTATTCCAAACAAATGCGGCCAATTTTGAGATTAAGCCTCAGATTATCAACATGATTCCTAAATTCACAGGAATTGAGGATGCTTACATTTTTATTAGAGAATTTGAGAAAGTATGTGATACTATAAGAATGCATGAACTTTCCGAAGATACTATAAAACTTAAGCTAATTAACTTTGCTCTTAAGGAAAATACCAAAAAGTGGCTGTATAGTTTACCTACTTAGTCAATCTTGACCTGGAAAGGTTTTGTTAAAGCATTCTTGAGAAAATTCTTTCCACATCATAAAATAGCCAAGTTGAGAAATGAAATTGCCCAATTTTATCAATTAGGAGAGAGCCTTTTTGGAAGTGTTAGACCAATTTAAGAATCTGTTAAGCCAATGTTCACACCTTGGGATAGAACTTGGAGGTTATGTCAAACCTTTTATGAAGGTCTAAACCTAAACTCCAGAACTATGCTGAGTCAATATGTCAGGATGACTTTATGCTGAAACCACCCAATGAAGCCTGGCAGTTTCTAGAAGATTTAGCAGAAAAGAGCTTACAATGGGAGAAAACTAAGGAATCTGAACCCATACTATCAAGAGGTGGTATGCACCAATGCTCTTTATCTATAGCTGAAGAAGCTAAGATGGCATCTCTGATTCGTAGGATAGAAGCCTTGGAACTTAAGGAACAGGCCCCGATAAATCATGTAAACCAAGTGGCTGCACCTATCTGCACTGGATGTAATGAGCCAGGACATATAGTAGAAGAGTGCCCCCACTTCATGACCCAAACTGAAAATAGTTGTGCACAGGTGAATGCAACCCATCAAAGAACAACCAATAATCCTTATGCACCAACCTACAACCCAGGATGAAGGAATCATCCAAACTTTACTTGGTCACAAGGTCCTAGTGCAGGTGGTCTCAACTTCAACCAACCTAACCCAAGGCCCAATTTTACATAAAAAAAATGAGAATGAAAAGAGGTATAGTTCCCTAGACAAGGCCCTGGAAATCCTAGTTAAATCCCAAGCTGACACTTATGCCATGTAAATAGCACCAACACCACCTGAATAACTTTATGCAAAATACAGGGCAGCAGCTATCCACTAATACTCAGGCCATAACTCGTTTGGAGATGCAGGTAGGTCAGTTAGCCATAATCATAAATGAAAGAGAACGGGGTAAGCTACCGAGTCAACCCGAAGCAAACCCTAGGAGCCTAAACATCCAAGGATCAAATCAAGGAGCCTAGATTAACCAACTAAGTATCATTCATACATTAAGATCTGAAAAACAAATAGATAATCAGGATGATACATATGAAGAAGAAGAATTAGAAGCCCCACCACTTGAACAACTTATTGAGCTAGGTCAGCTAGAAACACTTAAGGCATCAGAATCTGATGTAATGCCCAACCTATCAACTGACCCCATGCCAGAAGGAGATGAATCAAAAATCAGGATTGTAGCACCATTCCCAAATAGACTTAAGCCCAATCGAAATTCAGCCCAATTAGATAAAATTTTGGAGGTCTTTAAGGAAGTTAAAATGAACATCCCTCTACTAGACGTGATCCAATAGGTTCCAACCTAAGCCAAATTCCTTAAGGATTTATGTATAAAAAAAAGACCATAAATGTGCCCAAGAGAGCCTTTCTGGCAGCCAGTGTGGGCTCTTATCTATGAAACTACATGCCAGTAAAATACAAAGATCCAGGGAATACCCTCATAAATAGGGCTTTATTAGACTTAGGGGCGAGTGTTAATATATTGTCATTCTTTGTATATGAGCAACTAGGGTTGGAAGAACTAAAGCTTACGGGAATGACCCTACAACTAGCAGATCAATCTTTGAAAGTACCCAAGGGAATAGTAGAGGATGTGTTGATCAAAGTTGGTGACTTTATCTATCCGGTAGACTTTGTGATTTTAGAAACTAAGCCGGTGACAAACCCAAAGAGCCACATCCCAATGATTTTAGGTAGACCATTTTAGCTACAGCCAAGCCTTAATTAATTATCAAAATGAATTAATAAAACTTTTCTTTGAGAATATGTCAATTGATCTTAATATTTTCAATCTTACCATTACACATCAAATGAGCAACTCAAATTATGTTCAGGATACTGTTTATGATCCAATTGACTTTAGTGATGAAGAGCTTGACTTAGAAATCTACATGAACCAACATGGGGAGCAAATTAATGAGGTTGCTATAATTGATGAAAAATCAAGATGGGAACCTCCGATGAACCACTAGAGGAAGTACCTGAACCATTACCCAAACCATCAATAGAAGAAGTACCCAAATTAGAACCGAAACTACTTCCCAAGCACCTCAAATATGCATACCTAGGTCTATCAAAAACCCTACCTGTAATTATTTCAGCCGACCTAGACTCATCATAAGAAGGGAAACTACTGAATGTCCTAAGAGAAAATAGAAGCATTATGATGGACCATGGCTGACATAAAAGGGATTAGCCCCTCGATCGTTCTGAAGGGAGAAACAATCTCCGAGGCATGCATGTTTTAAAAATTGATAATAATTATCAATGCAGAAATTTAAAGATTACATACTAATCTATCTAACATGCATCAAGATCAATCTTTACCTTATATAGGATCGATTGATCCAAAATATGCATATAAATAAAACTATCAAGATCATGTCTTGATCTTCAAGGAAAGAAGTCATACTTCTTATCTTGAAGCATGCCTTAAGATCTAGGGATCATATCACTTACCTTGAAGGCAACTGGTAAATCCTTTATGCTCTGCAGCCGTTCAATCGTCCGACCTCTAGTATCGTCCACACGAAGCCCCGAATGATCGGATTTCCAGGAGTGTTAGCTCACGGAAAATGACTCTGCTGATCTTGAATCCTCCCACTTGAATTCTTATTCTAGGATCCTCCACACTTCCGTTAGCACCAGAATCACCAGGATTATCTATTCTAATTCTTTAGAAAATCAATTCACGACATATCGTGTATTGTTTTTCTCTTCTTTCTTATTGTAATCTAGTGAGGGATGTCCTCTATTTATAGTCTCTTTTAGCTAGCCCATTAAATTCTAACATTAGAATTCCACCGCTTGGGAAAACCAAAGAGACGCCGAACCGTAGCCCTTGGTTAATTCCGACGTTCGGTAAAAAACCAAAGAGTCATCGATCCGTAGCGCTTGGTTAATTCCGATGTTCGGTAAAAACCAAAGAGTCGTCGAATCGTAGCGCTTGGTTAATACAAAGAGGCGTATTTATTCTAACACTTAGAATTCCGATGGAATTGTTTGGAGAGGATTAATGCAAGACATTAAATTCTATATGTGAATTTAATCTCTCAGACTTATGCGAGAGGTTTGGGTTTAGTTTTTGGTTTAAGCTAATCTGAATTATTGGACTGAACCCACATAGATCATGGTCGTAGCCCAAATCAAAATTGGCTAGTCCTGAATCTATTTAAATCCAAATCAAGTCTAATTTTAAATCAATATTTGAAATTGACTAGTCCTTCTAATAGACTTAAACCAAATTGAATCTTATTCAATTGTACTTAACCCAATTGAGATAATTCAATCAATCAAATTGATTAATTAAATCATATACGATTCTCAATCGTTGATCAGCAAACAGATCATCCTAGGAAACTTCTATGCGTGTGACTCTCTAGGTTTGAACCTAAGCCGGTAGCATAGAAACAACTTTCTATACTAATCGATGTGCCCATCTAGTAATGGAACCCGACGTCCAGATAGGTCGAAGAGTTGTCGAGCAAACTCCAAGAACCCTAAGAAACAGTTACCGTATAATTCATCCTCTTGACCACAAATGCTAAGGATGGCTTAAGAGCCTGTCAACTCTAAACAGCAAATCCATAAAGTGATTTCAATTTTAGTGATCATGTGACTTTCACATGAAGTGCCTTGGCCAAGGTCTTGCTAAATTGAAACACAAGCATTTCTCCTTTTAACGGGATAGGTCAAATTCCATCTTGATCCACAACTGACTACCACAAGTACTTGACTGCACCCAGTAACCTTCGTAGCTGAATTAGAAATCCAGGTGGTCCGGCACCTAAGTGCAATGAGTTGCTTGTAAGCCATTGGTTGTGATCTTCAGGTCTGAATGATACTTATACCTATATTCTCGAATTAACTCTTAACAGTAGAGTATCCAGAAATGAGTCACGTTCGGTGAAATGTACTCCTACACTTTCACCTGTTTGTCATACCAGTGTCTCTACACTCCTTGGTTAAGAGGACAACCAACAAATATAATATACAACGTCCTATAATTGATAGTACTATAGCCCTGTCATAGTATATCATATGGTCGTGAACCTTTTTGAGGACCTTCAAGGATAAATCCTCCTTTATCGTGAAGGAAGATCCTAAGGGCTTCATTACAATCAGGAGTATTAAGAAGATGTTCTTGTAATGAATAAACTGCCAAATAACTTTTATTAATATATTAATTTATATAATTTGCATTAGCACAATCATCAAATGATTGGCTTTATGATACAATTCCCAATAAACTTCCACTTAGCCTAAAGCCATTCATTACAGTATCTAATACCCATCTTCAACTTAGTTGTCAAACTCCTTGATGCTGAGTGCTTTAGTAAATGGGTCACCTAGATTTCCTTTCTATCAATCTTCTGAAGATTTATGTCACCTCGGTCTACAATCTCTCGAATAAGATGAAACCAGCGCAGTATGTGCTTGGTGCGCTGATGTGCTCGTGGTTCCTTTGCTTGAGCTATGGCACCAGTGCTGTCACTGTACAACAGGACTGGTCCATCTATGGAAGGTGTCACTCCAAGCTCGGAGATGAACTTTCGCAGCCACACAGCTTCTTTTGCAGCATCTGATGCAGCGATGTACTCTGCCTCGCACACCGAATCTGCCACTGTATGTTGCTTGAAACTTTTCCAGCAAACAGCTCCACCATTCAGGATAAACATGAAACCTGATACACTTTTGCTATCATCATGATCTGATTGGAAACTGGAATCAGTATATCCAACAAGTTTCAAATCAGACTCTCCATAGACTAACCACTGGTCCTTAGTATTTCTCAAATACTTAAGGATTGTCTTAACTGTAGGGAGAAATAGTCTCCGAGGCATGCATATTTTAAAAATTGATAACTATTATCATTGCAGAAATTAAAAGATACATATTAATCTATCTAATATGCATCAAGATCATATCTTTGCCTATATATTCAGGGGTCGTTTGATCTAAAATATGCATATAAAACATCAAGATCATATCTTGATCTTCAAGATGACTAGTCACATTATTATCTTGAAGCCTGCCTTAAGATCTAGGGATCAAATCACTTACCTTAAGAAGACTAGGTAAATCCTTATTGCTCTGCAGCCGTTCAATCGTCCGGCCTCTAGTATCGTCCACGCGAAGCCTCGAATTATCAGATTTTTGGGAGTGCTAGCTCGCGGAAAAATAGCTTTGCTGATCTTGAATCCCCTCACTTGAATCTTCCTCCAAGATCCAACAGGCTTCCGCTGACACCAGAATTACAAGGATTTTCTATTCTAACATTTTAGAATTACAATCCACGACAATTTAGAATTACAATCCACGACAAATCGTGTATTATTGTTCTATTTTTTGTTCTGTGTTCTCTGGTGAGGGAATGCCCTCTATTTATAGTCTAGATTTAGCCTTGACATTTAATTCTGACATTTAAGAATCCGTTGTTTGGCAAAAGCGAAGAGACGCCGAAGGCACGGTGCTTGGTTTAATTCCGATGTTCGGAGAAAACTAAGGAGTCACGGCGTTTGGTTTAGTTCCGTCGTTCGGAGAAAACCAAAGAGACGAGGGATAAATCCGACGTTCGGTAATAAATGTCATGCATTAAATTCTATCTCATGAGATGAGATTTTAGCCATCTCATCATATGAGATCCATATTCGAGAGGTTTGGGTTCTGATCTGAATTTATTTAACTTAACCCACATAGATCATGGTCCAAGCCCAAATCAAATTTGGCTAGTCCTGAATCTATTTAAATTCAAATCAAGTCTAATTTCAAATCAATATTTGAAATTGACTTGTCCTTTTAATAGACTTAAACCAAATTGAATCTTATTCAATTGTACTTAACCCAATTGAGATAATTCAATTAATCAAATTGATTAATTAAATCATATGCGATTCTCAATCGTTGATCAGCAAATAGATCATCCTAGGAAACTTCTATGCGTGCGACTCTCTAGGTTCGAACCTAAGCCGGTAGCATAGAAACAACTTTCTATACTAATCGATGTGCCCATCTAGCAATAGAACCCGACGTCCGGATAGGTCAAAGAGTTGCCGAGCAAACTCCAAGAACCCTAAGAAACAGTTACCGTATAATTCATCCTCTTGACCACAAATGCTAAGGATGGCTTAAGAGCCTGTCAACTCTAAATAGCAAATCCATAAAGTGATTTCAACTTTAGTGATCATTTGACTTTCACATGAAGTGCCATGGCCAAGGTCTTGCTAAATTGAAACACAAGTATTTCTCCTTTTAATGGGATAGGTCAAATTCCATCTTGATCCACAACTGACTACCACAAGTACTTGACTGCACCCAGTAACCTTTCGTAGCTGGATTAGAAATCCAGGTGGTCCGGTACCTAAGTACAATGAGTTGCTTGTAAGCCACTGGTTGTGATCTTCAGGTCTGAAGGATACTTATACCTATATCTTCTCGGATTAACTCTTGACAGCAGAGTATTCGGAAATGAGTCACGTTCGGTGAAATGTACTCCTACACTTTCACCTGTATGTCATACTAGTGTCTCTACACTCATTGGTTAAGAGGATAACCAACAAATGTGATATACAACATCCTATAATTGATAGTACTATGGCCCTGTCATAGTATATCATTTGGTCGCGAACTCTTTTAAGGACCTTCTAAGATAAATCCTCCTTTATCGTGAGGAAGATCCTAAAGGCTTCATTACTTTCAGGAGTATTAAGAAGATGTTCTTGTAATGAATAAACTGTCAAATAACTTTTATTAATATATCAATTTATATACAATTTACATCAGCACAATCATCAAATGATTGGCTTTAGGATGCAATTCCCAACAAACTCCCACTTAGCCTAAAGCCACTCATTACAGTATCTAATACCCATCTTCAACTTATAGTTGTCAAACTCCTTGATGCTGAGTGCTTTAGTAAATGGGTCACCTAGGTTTTCCTTTCCATCAATCTTCTGAAGATTTATGTCACCTCGGTCTACTATCTCTCGAATAAGATGAAACCGGCGAAGTATGTGCTTGGTGCGCTGATATGCTCGTGGTTCCTTTGCTTGAGCTATGGCATCAGTGCTGTCACTGTATAATAAGACTGGTTCATCTATGGAAGGTGTCACTCCAAGCTCGGAGATGAACTTTCGCAGCCACACAGCTTCTTTCGCAGCATCTGATGCAGTGATGTACTCTGCCTCGCACACCGAATCTGCCACTGTATGTTGCTTGAAACTTTTTCAGCAAACAGCTCCACCATTTAGGATAAACACGAAACCCGATACACTTTTGCTATCATCATGATCTGATTGAAAACTGGAATCATTATGTCCAACAAGTTTCAAATTAGACTCTCCATAGACTAACCACTGGTCCTTAGTATTTCAAATACTTAAGGATTGTCTTAACAACTTGCCAGTGTTTTTCTCCTGGATCAGATTGGTATCTACTCACTACTCCTAGTGAGTATGCCACATCTGGTCTTGTACATGTCATGGTGTACATAATCGATCCCACTGCCGAGCATATGGAATTCGACTCATACGTTCTCTTTCATTAGGAGTTGTCGGACAATCCTTCTTAGAAAGATGAATTCCATGGCCTATCGGAAGATAGCCTTTCTTGGAATTCTCCATGCTAAACCTCTTTAGCACTGTGTCAATGTACGTAGATTGGGATAAACCAAGCATCCTCTTAGATCTATCTCTATAGATCTTCATCCCTAGGATGTATGATGCTTCTCCCAGATCTTTCATGGAGAATTGTGATGATAACCATGTCTTTATTCCTTGTAATGCAGGGATATCATTCCCGATTAAGAGAATATCATCCACATATAATATAAGAAATACAATAACGAATCGTTAGCCCATTTATAAATGCAAGGTTCTTCTTTATTCTTAATAAAGCCATAAGATTTGATCACTTTATCAAATCGTATGTTCCAACTCCTAGATGCTTGCTTAAGTCCATAAATAGACTTTTGTAGCCTGCACACTTTAGACTCGTCTTCAGATATAAAACCTTCAGGCTGTATCATATACACATGTTCTTCTAAATCACCATTTAGAAAAGCGGTTTTAACATCCATCTGCCAAATCTCATAATCGAAGTGTGCTGCTATAGCTAGCATAATCCGAATGGATTTCAGCATTGCCACAGGAGAAAACGTTTCGTCATAGTCAATACCATAACGTTGACGATACCCCTTGGCAACCAGACGTGCTTTATAGGTCTCTACCTTTCCGTCTGCGCCTCTTTTCCTCTTGAAAACCCACTTACACCCTATGGGTTTTATCCCTTCGGGTGGGTCAACTAATGTCCATACATTATTGTCTTCATGGAATCAAGTTCGGATTTCATGGCATCAAGCCATTTATTAGAGTCAGTCCTTTGCATAGCATCCATATAGGTGATCGGATCCTCATTGTTCTCATCGAGTTCAACAGGATCATCGTTCTGGACCAAGAAACCTAAGTATCTGTCCGGTTGATGTGGTACTCTACCAGATCGCCTTAATGGTGCATCTAAAATGGGTTTTGAGTTTGATCTAATCAACTCAGATTCTAGGGGTTCACTGGTTTGTGTTGTTCCTTCTACTTGATGAACTTCCTCAAGTTCAACATTAGAGCTATTTGTTCCTTCACTAAGGAACTCCTTTTCAAGAAAAACTGCTCTATTACTAATGAACAACTTTTGTTCTTCAGTATTGTAGAAGTAATATCCTTTGGTTTCTTTCGGATAGCCGATGAAAAAATATTTGTCAGATTTGGGTTCAAGTTTGTCTGATTTTGCACGTTTCACATAAGCCGGACACCCCCAGACTCTCAGATAGGTAATAACCGGTTTATGTCCATACCACATCTCATGTGGAGTTTTAGAAATAGACTTACTTGGAACCTTATTAAGAATATGACAAGCTGATTCTAATGCGTATCCCCAAAATGATATTGGCAAGCTTGCAAAACCCATCATGGACCGAACCATGTCTAACAGAGTTCGATTCCTTCTTTCCGACACACCGTTATGTTGCGGTGTTCCAGGAGGAGTCCATTGGGAGAGAATCCCATTCTCCTTTAAATATGTCACAAATTCATTGAAAAGGTATTCGCCTCCTCGATCTGATCGAAGGGTCTTAATACATTTTCCTGTTTGTTTTTCTACTTCTTTATGATATAGTTTGAACATTTCAAACACTCAGATTTATGTCTCATAAGATAGACATAACAAACCTAGAAAGGTCGTCTGTAAAAGTTATGAAGTAGTATATCCACCTTTGGCACAAGTGCTCATTGGTCCACATACATCAGTATGTACTAGACCCAATAGCTCTTTGGCTCTTTCACCTTTTCCAGTAAAAGATGACTTGGTCATTTTACCAAGAAGACATGATTCACAATCATCAACTCGAAGGATGCCCTCCTGAGTTAACCTATTTAATCTGTTCTTATTGATATGACCCAGCCGATGGTGCCAAAGATAAATGTCTGTGACATCAGTTGTTCTAGGGCGCTTACTTGATTGTACACTACATTCACAGGCTGTGATAATATATAAATGCCATTAGATAAATGCCCAGTCATTACAGTGACTCCATTCATAATGATATTCAAAGTAACATCCTTTATTGAAATTTCATAATTACTTTTGGCCAGAAGGCCTACAGAAATTACGTTCAACAAGAACGTTGGGCAAAAATGATAATCATTTAGTATAATGACATTTCTATTGAAAACTATTTCAAGAACTCCTAATGCCAGTACTGGAACTAATCTTCCATCGCCGACATTAGGAATCTTTCATTGTCCTCAAATCTTCTGGTGACCTGTAGTCCCTGCAATGAATTGCAAATGTTAAAAGGACTCCTGATATCCAATACCCAGGTCTGATTATCATATACAGAAAAATTACAAGGTGTTATCATATAAATACCTTGTTGAGCAACATCTTGCTCCTTTTTCTTCTTTGGCCTATTTGGATCAAGTGTGGCAATGTAAAGAGGACAGTTCCTCTTCCAGTGCCCTTGCATCTTGCAGTGAAAGCATTCAGCTTGACTTTTATCAACTTTCTTCTTCTGCATCTGACCCCTTATAGATGTCCTAGCATGTTGCACCTTTTATTATTCTTTTTCTTCTTCCCTTTCCCAAAGGGTTTACGCCCTACCTTAGATCCTTCAACCACATTAACCAAACCCTTAGAGAGCTGGTTATCCTTCTCAAAGTTCTGTAACAACCCCAACAAACCGTGGTAGTTGACTGCAGGCTTTGTCATTCGAAAATGAGTAAGGAAAGGTCGGAAGGATGGAGGCAAGGAATTCAGGATCGCATCTTTTCCCAACTGCTCATGTAAGGGAAAGCCGAGCTTGCTTAGGAGTTCTATCTTCTCGATCATGTACAATACATGATCAGTGACAGGAGATCCATCCTCATTCGAGCATTGAAAATAGCACAACTAGTCTTGTGCCTTTCAACATCGTCGGGTGTGCCGAAAGATTCATTCAACGCTTGAATGATTTCTTCTGGCTGAGCATTCTCGAACCGGCGACCGAATTCATCGTTCATTGCTGCTAGCATGATACAATGCACGCTAGTTCTATCATTGAGCCACTTCTGATAAGTGTCTCTCTCAGAACTTTGGGTGTTTGCATCAGGTATCTTTGGTGCAGGATTATTCAGAATATATAGAATCCTCTCATGCTCAAGGACGATCTTAAGTTTTCTGAACCAGCTATTAAAATTGGAACCATTCAACTTGTCACTATCCAATAGGGACCTTAATGATAAATTAGTGGTCATATTCTGCATAAGGAAAAACTAAAGTTTATTAGTATATAAATTGATTCAGTCTAAAGACTTGGACTTTAGTCTAAAGATTCTTCCACTATTTTGTTCAAATTGGTAGCCTCTACTCTAAGAATTATTTCTTAATTCTTTAGCGTGCACTAAGATCTACATAAACTACATACAGGCCCAAGTGAAGCTTGGCTAACCCATATGCATCTAAGAGTAGGTTCAAAACTAATTGTTTCCCCAAACAATTCTTAGTGTTCAGTTTTACCCCATGTACCTCTTCAGTAGGCATGAAGTGCCTCCACTGAAAGTTCTGGTTAGGTCCAACCATTAAATGATATAATCAGTGTAACCTATCAATAGACAACCAAGCCCGAGTGAAGCTCGGCTCACCTGACTGTTTATTTAATAGTTACGCTGACTTATCATATAATGAATGATAATTTCGATGGTTGACAAGCACCAGGCATGGAGTGCCTCCAATGATTATCAAGACATCAAACTCATTATCACCCACCTTAATGGGAGGCTATGATCTAGTTATCATATAACTATTTCATTTTAAGGACCTAATAATTTTAGAGGATTTTAATAATATGAAGATAAATTGACTAATCAAGTTCTTCCACTGGAATGAAATCGGTAGAATGAAACAAGATTAAGTCAGGTTAAGTGGCACCTAAATCAGTCATACTGATATCCTTACATGCATGGGTCAACCCGAATCAGGTAAATGATCTGAATCATAAATGGTTCACCACATGACCAGGTGAGAGATCGATAGGAGGGATATGCCATTAACTCGTTAAAGACGCATCAATACAAGCTCCCAATTAAAAACCATTCGATCGTTGATCCTAGAGCAACTTGCCATCCCACCTTGACATCATATGGTTAACCAATTCTGATTTGACCATCTAATAGATTCATGCTCAACCACGGAGCCTAATCTACTTCCATTTGGTTTAATCAAAGAGAATGACTTGATCAACTACAACTATTGTTTGATTTAGAGCATTCTTAATCTAATCTAATTAGATTTGAACAAATACTCTTTTAGTCCAGTTGATTTAAACCTTAGAGTCTAGCTAACCCTTTATGGACCCGATATAGCTAACCCAAATGATTAAATTATTTCATGTTAACATGTCATATATTTCAATCAAGCATAATGTTACTACTCATAATTCCTATATTTAGATCATATCTAAAAAAATTATGAACTAATATTTGACATTCAAATAAAACTCTCATAAATATTGTATGTTTTATAACATAGACATTATGCCATCATATATCATATCTATGTTTTTATACTAAACATGCAAATATTATGGTTTTATACAACATCAATATGTATCAATATAAAATATCTTTTGAGAGTGTGTGTAATCTATGTTTTGATGCCAAAGCATAATTTAAATTTTCTTTAAACAAAGCATCAACGATAAAATAATCGCACGATAATATGTCACAGAATACCTCATTGAATGGGTAATTCGGATTTTCAATCCACCTATGACCATATGGCATTGTGATAAGTTTTAGCCATAATTACACAATTAATGAGAATATTAATTTACATGCAATAAATTAGATCATTAACGAAACCATGGCTCTCATACCATTTGTAGAGAGAAATAGTCTCTGAGGCATGCATATTTTTAAAAATTGATAACTATTATCATTGCGAAAATTAAAGATTACATTTTAATCTATCTAATATGCATCAAGATCATATCTTTGCCTATATATTCAGGGTCGTTTGATCTAAAATATGCATATAAAAACATCAAGATCATATCTTGATCTTCAAGATGACTAGTCACACTATTATCTTGAAGCCTGCCTTAAGATCTAGGGATCAAATCACTTACCTTAAGAACAGTAGGTAAATCCTTATTGCTCTGTAGCCGTTCAATCGTCTGGCCTCTAGTATCATCCACGCGAAGCCCCGAATGATCAGATTTTTGGGAGTGCTAGCTCGCGAAAAAATAGCTTTGCTGATCTTGAATCCCCTCACTTGAATCTTCCTCCAAGATCCAACAGGCTTCCGCTGACACCAGAATCACAAGGATTTTCTATTCTAACATTTTAGAATTACAATCCATATTGTTGTTCTATTTTTGTTTGTGTTCTCTGGTGAGGGAATGCCCTCTATTTATAGTCTAGATTTAGCCTTAACATTTAATTCTGACATTTAAGAATCCATCGTTTGGCAAAAGCGAAGAGACACCGAAGGCGCGACACTTGGTTTAATTCCGATATTCGGAGAAAACCAAGGAGTCACGGCGTTTGGTTTAGTTCCGTCGTTCGAAGAAAACCAAAGAGATGAGGGATAAATCTGACGTTCGGTAATAAATGTCATGCATTAAATTCTATCTCATGAGATGAGATTTTAGCCATCTCATCATATGAGATCCATATTCGAGAGGTTTGGGTTCTGATCTAAATTTATTTGACTTAACCTACATAGATCATGGTCTAAGCCCAAATCAAATTTGGCTAGTCCTGAATCTATTTAAATTCAAATCAAGTCTAATTTCAAATCAATATTTGAAATTGACTTGTCCTTCTAATAGATTTAAACCAAATTGAATCTTATTCAATTGTACTTAACCCAATTGAGATAATTCAATCAATCAAATTGACTAATTAAATCATATACGATTCTCAATCGTTGATCAGCAAATAGATCATCCTAGGAAACTTCTATGCGTGCGACTCTCTAGGTTCGAACCTAAGCCGGTAGCATAGAAATAACTTTCTATACTAATCGATGTGCCCATCTAGCAATGGAACCTGACGTCCGGATAGGTCGAAGAGTTGCCGAGCAAACTCCAAGAACCCTAAGAAACAGTTACCGTATAATTCATCCTCTTGACCACAAATGCTAAGGATGGCTTAAGAGCCTGTCAACTCTAAATAGCAAATCCATAAAGTGATTTCAACTTTAGTGATCATGTGACTTTCACATGAAGTGCCTTGGCCAAGGTCTTGATAAATTGAAACACAAGCATTTCTCCTTTTAATGTGATAGGTCAAATTCCATCTTGATCCACAACTGACTACCACAAGTACTTGACTGCACCCAGTAACCTTTCGTAGCTAGATTAGAAATCCAGGTGGTCCGGCACCTAAGTACAATGAGTTGCTTGTAAGCCACTGGTTGTGATCTTCAGGTCTGAAGGATACTTATACCTATATCTTCTCGGATTAACTCTTGATAGCAGAGTATCCGAAATGAGTCACGTTCGGTGAACTGTACTCCTACACTTTCACCTGTATGTCATACTAGTGTCTCTACACTCATTGGTTAAAGGACAACCAACAAATATGATATACAACGTCCTATAATTGATAGTACTATGGCCCTGTCATAGTATATCATTTGGTCGCGAACTCTTTTAAGGACCTTCTAAGATAAATCCTTCTTTATCGTGAGGAAGATCCTAAGGGCTTCATTACTTTCAGGAGTATTAAGAAGATGTTCTTGTAATGAATAAACTGCCAAATAACTTTTATTAATATATCAATTTATATACAATTTACATCAGCACAATCATCAAATGATTGGCTTTAGGATATAATTCCCAACATTAACAACTTGCCAGTGTTTTTCTCATAGATCAGATTGGTATCTACTCACTACTCCTAGTGAGTATGCCACATCTAGTCTTGTACAGTCATGGTGTACATAATCGATCCCACTGCCGAAGCATATGGAATTCGACTCATACGTTCTCTTTCATTAGGAGTTGTCGGACAATCCTTCTTAGAAAGATGAATTCCATGGCCTATCGGAAGATAGCCTTTCTTGAAATTCTCCATGCTAAACCTCTTTAGCACTGTGTCAATGTACGTAGATTGGGATAAACCAAGCATCCTCTTAGATCTATCTCTATAGATCTTCATCCCTAGGATGTATGATGCTTCTCCTAGATCTTTCATGGAGAATTGTGATGATAACCATGTCTTTATTCCTTGTAATGCAGGGATATCATTCCCGATTAAGAGAATATCATCCACATATAATACAAGAAATACAATAACGGAATCGTTAGCCCATTTATAAATGCAAGGTTCTTCTTTATTTTTAATAAAGCCATAAGATTTGATCACTTTATCAAATCGTATGTTCCAACTCCTAGATGCTTTCTTAAGTCCATAAATGGACTTCTGTAGCCTGCACACTTTAGACTCATCTTCAGATATAAAACCTTCAGGCTGTATCATATACACATGTTCTTTTAAATCACCATTTAGAAAAGCGGTTTTAACATCCATCTTCCAAATCTCATAATCGAAGTGTGCTGCTATAGCTAGCATAATCCAAATGGATTTCAGCATTGCCATAGGAGAAAACATTTCGTCATAGTCAATACCATAACGTTGACGATACCCCTTAGCAACTAGACGTGCTTTATAGGTCTCAACCTTTCCGTCTGCGCCTCTTTTCCTCTTGAAAACCCACTTACACCCTATGGGTTTTATCCTTTCAGGTGGGTCAACTAATGTCCATACATTATTGTCCTTCATGGAGTCAAGTTCGGATTTCATGGCCTTAAGCCATTTATTAGAGTCAGTCCTTTGCATAGATCTATATAGGTGATCGGATCCTCGTTATTCTCATCGAGTTCAACAGGATCTTCATTCTGGACCAAGAAACCTAAGTATCTGTTCGGTTGATGTGGTACTCTACCAGATCGCCTTAATGGCGCATCTAAAAAGGTTTTGAGTTTGATCTAATCAACTCAGATTCTAAGGGTTCACTAGTTTGTGTTGTTCCTTCTACTTGATGAACTTCCTCAAGTTCAACATTAGAGCTATTTGTTCGTTCACTAAGGAACTCCTTTTCAAGAAAAACTGCTCTATTACTAATGAACAACTTTTGTTCTTCAGTATTGTAGAAGTAATATCCTTTGGTCTCTTTCGGATAGCCGATAAAAAAATATTTGTCAGATTTGGGTTCAAGTTTGTCTGATTTTGCACGTTTCACATAAGCCGGACACCCCAGACTCTCAGATAGGTAATAACCGATTTATGTCCATACCACATCTCATGTGGAGTTTTAGAAATAGACTTACTTGGAACCTTATTAAGAATATGACAAGCTGATTCTAATGCGTATCCCCAAAATGATATTGGCAAGCTCGCAAAACACATCATGGAGCGAACCATGTCTAACAGAGTTCGATTCCTTCTTTCCAACACACCGTTATACTGCGGTGTTCCAGGAGGAGTCTATTGGGAGAGAATCCCATTCTCTCTTAAATATGTCATAAATTCATTGGAAAGGTATTCGCCTCCTCGATCTGATTGAAGGGTCTTAATACATTTTTCTGTTTATTTTTCTACTTCTTTATGATATAGTTTGAACATTTCAAACGACTCAGATTTATGTCTCATAAGATAGATATAACCAAACCTAGAAAGGTCGTCTTTAAAAGTAATGAAGTAATAATATCCACCTTTGGCACAAGTGCTCATTGGTCCACATACATTAGTATGTACTAGACTCAATAGCTCTTTGGCTCTTTCACCTTTTCCAGTAAAAGATGACTTGGTTATTCTACTAAGAAGACAGAATTCACAGGTAGTTAATGATTCACAATCATCAACTCGAAGGATGCCCTCCTGAGTTAACCTGTTTTATCTATTCTTATTGATATGACCCAGCCGATGGTGCCAAAGATAAAGGTTTGTGACATCAGTTGTTCTAGGGCGCTTACTTGAATTGTACACTACATTCACAGGCTGTGATAATATATAAATGCCATTAGATAAATGCCCAGTATTACAGTGACTGCATTCATAATAATATTCAAAGTAACATCCTTTATTGAAATTTCATAATGACTTTTGGCCAGAAGGCCTGCAGAAATTACGTTCAACAAGAATGTTGGGCAAAAATGATAATCATTTAGTATAATGATATTTCTATTGAAAACTATTCAAGAACTCCTAATGCCAGAACTGGAACTAATCTTCCATCGCCGACATTAAGGAATCTTTCATTATCCTCAAATCTTATGGTGACCTGTAGTCCCTGCAATGAATTGCAAATGTTAAAAGGACTCCCGGTATCCAATACCCAGGTCTGATTATCATATACTGAAAAATTTCAATATGTTATCATATAAATACCTTGTTGAGCAACATCTTGCTCTTTTTTCTTCTTTGGCCTGTTTTGATCAAGTGTGGCAATGTAAAGAGGACAGTTCCTCTTCCAGTGCCCTTGCATCTTGTAGTGAAAGCATTCAGCTGACTTTTATCAACTTTCTTCTTCTGCATCTGACCCCTTATAGATGTCCTAGCATGTTGCACCTTTTTATTATTCTTTTTCTTCTTCCCTTTCCCAAAGGGTTTACGCCCTACCTTAAATCCTTCAACCACATTAACCAAACCCTTAGAGAGCTGGTTATCCTTCTCAAAGTTCTGTAACAACCCCAACAAACCATGATAGTTGACTGCAAGCTTTGTCATTCGAAAATGAGTAAGGAAAGGTCGGAAGAATGGAGGCAAGGAATTCAGGATCGCATATTTCCCAACTTCTCATGTAGGGGAAAGCCGAGCTTGCTTAGGAGTTCTATCTTCTCGATCATGTACAATACATGATCAGTGACAGGAGATTATCCCTCATTCGAGCATTGAAAATAGCATAACTAGTCTTGTGCCTTTCAACATCGTCGGGTGTGCCGAAAGATTCATTCATTGCTTGAATGATTTCTTCTGGCTGAGCATTCTCGAATCGGTGACCGAATTCATCGTTCATTGCTGTTAGCATGATACAACGCATGCTAGTTCTATCATTGAGCCACTTCTGATAAGTGTCTCTCTCAGAAGTTTGGGTGTTTGCATCAGGTATCTTTGGTGCAGATTATTCAAAATATATAGAATCCTCTTATGCTCAAGGACGATCTTAAGTTTTCTGAACCAGCTATTAAAATTGGAATCATTCAACTTGTCACTATCCAATAGGGACCTTAATGATAAATTAGTGGCCATGTTCTGCATAAGAAAAAACTAAAGTTTATTAGTATATAAATTGATTCAGTCTAAAGACTTGGACTTTAGTCTAAAGATTTTCTCACTATTTTGTTCAAATTGGCAGCCTCTACACCCCAATTCGAAGAATTATTCTTAATTCTTTAGCGGGCACTAAGATCTACATAAACTACATACAGGCCCAAGTGAAGCTTAGCTAACCCATATGCATCTAAGAGTAGGTTCAAAACCAATTGTTTCCCCAAACAATTCTTAGTGTTCAGTTTTCCCCATATACCTCTTCAGCAGGCATGAAGTGCCTCCACTGAAAGTTCTGGTTAGGTCCAACCATTAAATGATATATCAGTGTAACCTATCAATAGACAACCAAGCCCGAGTGAAGCTCGGCTCACCTGACTGTCTATGTAATAGTTGTTGGCCCAGATGGCAACCCAAGAGGGGAGGGGGGGGGGGGGTGAATTGGGTTCTTAAAAATTTAAGTCTTTTTAACTTTAGTTGATTAGTTAGCAAGATGTGCAAGAGAGAGGCTAACTTAAATCAATACACGAGCAAATAAAGAGAGATAAAGAGAGAGAAAATATAGCACGGCAAACACAAGATAATTTTATAGTGGTTCGGTGCAATCAACACCTACGTCCACTCCCAAGATTCACTTGGGTCCACACTATAATCTCTCTAGATTACAGTCGAGTTGTTTTCCAAGCTCACAACTCAAACTTGTTGTTTTCCGGGTGAACAACGAACCCAGCCGGTTTTAACTCGGCTTACCAGCACAAAACCCTACACGTTTTTTTTCACGGGCTCACAACTAACCCAACACAAGCACTCCGGCTTGCAACGAGGTATAACAACCTCCACTGATTCAATCCACTGATTGAATCAGCAAACAATCAGAATAACAGTGTTTAAATAACGAAATGCTCCCCTTGAGCAAATATACAAATGAAGTATAAAATAAAGAGTTAGAAAAGCCTGATTGTATTGCAGATGGTTTGTGGCTTTGGCTTTCTTCCTTTTCTCTTTAACTCCTCTTGAAGTATTGAATCAGGCCTCAGCAAGATTCTTGACCGTTGAAAGCTTTGGAGTTGAGATGAAGCTTTTTCTCCTTTTGTTGAATGTTGAAAATCCTTCGATTTGATCTTTGAAAGGCTTGTGGATTTTCTTTTGACTCTTGTGATTGATGAGATGGAGCAGACGAATCTTTCTCTTTGATTTCACTCCTTTTGAATCACTCTATTTTGAGCTAAAAGATTTTCCTATGAAAGCTCTGTTTTTCCCTCTTTGAAAGATATTCTTTTCCCTCTTTTTGATTTTCTCTCGATTGTTTTGAGTTGAAAAGAGCTCCTCTATTTATAGAATTTGCAAGAATATATCCGTTAGAGACAAAGAAAAATAGCCGTTATTTGAAAATCTTACCGTTGGGGCTGATGTGTCATCGTTAAAAATCGCGCCCAGATTTCGTGGAGTCGACTCGAGCTTTGTGGGAGTCGGCTCGAAGTCGATTACTAAAAATAGAAACATTTTAAACATTAGAGGGTCGACTCGCGAAAAACCAAGTGTCGGCTCCCGAAAGTCGGGGGTCGACTCGAGGAAAATGGGGAGTCGACTCGAGAAGTGCTAAAAAAACATGGTTTCTGTTGTTTGAGCGGAGTCGGCTCGCACAGACAGGAGTCGGCTCGCAAGGAGTCAGGGGTCGACTCTTGAAAACCAAGGGTCGACTCGAGAAAATCAGAAAACTCTGTGGCTTACAGGAGTCGACTCGAAACCCTTGAGTCGGCTCGGGAGCGATACAAAATTCAGAAAAATGTTCTGATAGACTTTAAAACTTGTCCCAAATAAATTTAAATATCAATGTGACTTGAATACATTAAATATGACATTAAGCATGGATTCAAGACATGTTTCAAGAATTCATAGATTGAATTATAGTGTGTAAAAATTCCTTTTTGAACTCTTTAAGCATAGAGCTTGAAACTCCTTTTTCTAATAGATTCAAAGCTCATTAAATTTAACCATTGAGAGTCCATTCCTTTCAATTTGAATAGGCTCAAGGTTTTTGATAAATAAACTCATTGTTTCCTTTAAAGTACTCATGGCTTTTGGAAATCATCAAAATCAATAAAGTTGGGGCAATTATGTTTCAATAATTTCTCAACAATCTCCCCTTTTTGATGATGAAAAAACATTGAGTATATGCATTATAAAATTAAAAAATTTGTGATTCCAAAATCAACTTTTGTGTTCATGGAAAGGCTCCCCCTCAATGAGGTAGCTCCCCCTATGAACCTTAATATTATAATTCATTCAAAATTTTCAAATTCAGACACTTAAGCAAATAAGTCTTTTTCTTTATGAAATTCAATTTATCTCTTCCCCTTATGCTCTCCCTCTTATTAGGGCAATTAAATCATATAGGGTTTAAAGTTTAAACAAATCTCTTCCTCTTAAATATGATGAAGTATACGGTTAAATCATATAAAATTTCAAATTTAAACTTTGATTGCATTGAAGGCATATACGATTGAATAAAATCTCTCCCCCTTTTTTGTAATCAACAAAAAGGTTAGGAAGTTCAATATCAATAACATTCTTTAATAATTTTTTTTATTAACATACAATTGAGGATAATTATTCAAATATTCAAGGATACTTATAATTGAAATAGACATAAGTAATGCATCAAATTTCTCATTACTTCAAAATGATAATACATGAAAATGTAAACTTACTCATTACATTGAAAGTAAACTTGATTACATCAAAAAGAGATTACAAAAAAATCAAAAGTTTCTTCTTGTAATCCTATTCAAGTGATCAACAATCTGCTTCATTCCTTCACATTGAAGTCTAACATAATCTTTGAGCTTATTATCAATAAAAGTACAAGCAGATGTAATTTTATCCTGAAGCTCGCGTTGCACCGGGAATAGGTCTCTGAGTCACCGCAGATATCCTTAAGTTCTCCAAAAATATTCTTTAAGTCTTCACTTAAGGAGCTGGTAGATGAACTGAGAGTAGACTCAATCGATGCAACCCGATCACTAAGTGAATATAAGGCTTCTTTCAAATTCATAAACTTTTCATCAAATTCTTCTTTCAATCTATTTTCATGCTCACTTATCTCAGATTTGAATAAGGATCTAAGCTGATCTAACTGTACATCAGAAAAGCTAACAGATGATAGAGTTGAAGACTGAGCAGGAGCAAAGCAGGAGCCGGGGTAGAATCAGGAGCAGGAGCTGGAACAGAATCTGGAACAGACGAGCACTGAGGGGGCTCAGGTGATGAATGTCTCATAGAAGGTCTGGGGGCCTCAGCATCTATAACTCTGTCCTCTGTAACATTCTTTCTCTCCCAATTTCCATTCTCTTAACAAACCCCATTCGATGTATAGTAGCCAAAGAGTAAAAATCAGTATGCCTTAGTTCCTTTTTCGGTTCACTATCATCGAATGCAATCCCTTGGCTTTGAAATAACTTAGTTAGAACCATGCCATAGGGCAAACTAGACTTTTTCTTCCCACCACAATCTGCAATGTACCATATGATCATCCGAGGTAGATTAATAGGCTTCCCAGAAACAACAGCATCCATTATAAAAATATCTCTCTCAGATACATAGTCGAATCTGCCGGTCTTGGGAAACAAAATTCTGCTGCAGATGTTGTGAAGTAATCTTAATTCCAAAGGCAATTGACTTGCAAAAACTTCTTCAAATCCCTCAAAATTTCTGTTCAATAGTCTAGTGAGGGCTGGTGATCTATCTTCTGGGGCAAAGGTGGATGGTCCAGACAGGGGTAAATTCAACAATCTAGATAGAATAGTGGAAGTGATGTTCAGACCAATGCCTCTCACTACGCTCACTAAACCATCATCTCCTCTGGTCAAATTCTTGTAAAACTCCTTAACGAGAGCAGGGTACGTGGGACAGTCCAATGAACACATATTCTCAAATCCCATCTCAATCAGTTGTCTACCTATTATAAAGCCTTCATTCTCAAACAATTCAAAATCAACCTTTCTTCCTGTTGTGATAACTCTACTGGCAAGAAGATCTACCTGAAGAGTGGTAGCTGGAGCAGGAGAATCACTCGGAGAAGGGGTAGAGGACGAATCCGAGACGGCTCGCGGACGGGTCGTCGAACGGTTCGTTTCCTCTTCAATCCGCGCCACTACTGCTAGCTCCACGGGTTTTGGGTGCCATAGATCTCAATGGAGTTAACAATCAGAGGTTTTTGGAGTTTTGGAAGGTTTGGGAAAGCTTTGGAGAGAGTTTGGAATGATTTGAGATGAATGAAATGTCCGTGGGGTCGACTCGTGCCCTAAATAATCAGACTGGGACCACGTCGAGTCGACTCGCGCAAAGTGTGGAGTCGGCTCCCGACTAGTCACAGAGCACGGACACGATCTCGAGTCGACTCGCTCAGAGAAGGGGTCGACTCCTGAGTTTCAGCAGAAACTCGAGTCGACTCCGATACTCTCGAGTCGGCTCCGAAACCATTTCAGAGTAAAAAATTGAAATTTTTCAGAGAGTCTGAAATGAATTCGGAATTTGATCTTTGAGTATGATTAAAAATCATGGATTTTGATAGATCAAATTGATATTAGTTCTAGATAAAATTTCTTAAGATTTTGAGAAATTGAAAGAACTCTAGATATATTTCCTTAGAGGTTTCAAAATCTATTCAAAAGGGTTACAAATTCCTAACTCTCCTCTAAGATAACAAAATCTTTCTTCGCTTAAAGGTTTTGTAAAGATGTCAGCTAGTTGTTCTTCAGTGTTTACATAATCTAAACAAATTTCATCATTAGCTACATGTTCCCTTATAAAATGATATCTAATTTCTATGTGTTTTGTCCTTGAGTGTTGAATCGGATTTTTAGTTAAATTGATTGCGCTAGTGTTATCACATCTTATGGGTGTTTTATCAAGTGTGATACCATAGTCTTCAATTTGTCGCTTAATCCATAGGATTTGCGCACAGCAACTTCCAGCTGCTACATATTCAGCTTCAGTAGTTGATAATGCAACTGAATTTTGCTTTTTGCTAAACCATGTGATTAAGTTACTTCCTAAGAAATGGCATGCACCACTTGTGCTTTTTCTATCCAGTTTACATCCAGCATAATCAGAATCCGAATATGCAATTAGGTTTAAAGTTGAGTCTCTAGAATACCATAAACCTACATTTTTTGTTCCATTTAGATATCTTAAAATTCTTTTAACAGCTATTAAATGTGATTCTTTAGGTTCAGATTGAAATCTAGCACATAAACATACTAAAACATAATATCTGGTCTACTTGCAGTTAAATAAAGAAGGGATCCGATAATACCTCGATAGTATTTTTGGTCAATCTTTTTACCTTCTTCATCTTTGTCTAGCTTGCATGAAGGACTCATTGGAGTTCCGAGGGGTTTCATTGTTTCCATACCAAACTTTTTGAGTAATTCTCTTGTGTATTTGTTTGGTTGATAAAGATTCCCTCCTTGCATTGTTTGATTTGGAGTCCAAGGAAGAAGTTGAGTTCTCCCATCATGCTCATCTCGAATTCTCCCTGCATCAACTTTGCAAATTCTTGACAAAGAGAATCGTTAGTAGCACCAAAGATAATGTCATCTACGTATATTTGTACTACAAGTAAATCTTTATTTTTCTTTTCAAAAATAGTGTTTTATCAACATTACCTCTTGAAAAATCATTTTCTATTAAGAATTTACTTAACCTATCATACCAAGCTCTAGGTGCTTGTTTCAAACCATATAAAGCTTTGTGCAATTTAAAAACGTGATTTGAAAATTCGTGATCTTCAAAACCTGGTGGTTGTTCTACATAAACTTCTTCATTTATAAATCCATTTAAAAATGCGCTTTTTACATCCATTTGAAATAAGTTAAAATTCATATGACATGCAAATGCAAGTAATAGCCTAATGGCTTCTAATCTAGCTACAGGTGCAAAGGTTTCATCAAAATCAATACCTTCTTCTTGATTATATCCTTTAGCAACCAATCTAGCCTTGTTTCTAATTACTATGCCATTTTCATCTAGTTTATTTCTATAATCCATTTTGATCCTATTACTGAATGATTTTTTGGTCTTTCAACTAAAGTCCAAACATTATTTCTAGTAAATTGATTTAGTTCTTCTTGCATTGCTATCATCCAATTATTATCTTTCTCGGCTTCTTCAATAGTTTTAGGTTCTATTTGAGAGACAAATGCAAGATGATTACTAATATTTCTCATAAATGATCTAGTTCTTATTCCTTGAGAAGGATCACCTATAATCAATTCTTTAGGATGACTATAAGCATATCTCCAATCTCTTGGAAGATCTATATCATTATGATCATTATTAACATCATCGACCTTATGTGAATCATCATCTTTAGCCTCTTGTTCATGATCAGAAGATACTTCAATATTAAGTTTTTCAAGATCTTTTTCAATTATGTTTGTATCTTCCTCATCATCAATCTTTTCAGATCCAGTTGCTAAAGATTCATCAAAAACTATATGAATGGATTCTTCAACTACTAATGTTTTCTTGTTAAAGATTCTATATGCTTACTAGTCGTTGAATAACCTAGAAAAATTCCTTCATCAGATTTAGCATCAAATTTTCCTAAGTTGTTTTTACCATTATTATGAATGAAACACTTACATCCAAATGCATGAAAGTATTTTATATTTGGTTTTCTTTCATTCCATAATTCATAAGGTGTTTTCTTTAATTTGGTCTTATTAAGGCTCTATTTAAGATGTAACATGCTGTGTTAATTGCTTCCGCCCAAAAATACTTTGGTAAGTTGCTTTCGCATAGCATGGTACGGGCCATGTCTTCTAGAGTCCTATTTTTCCTTTCAACTACACCATTTTGCTGTGGAGTCCTAGGGGCTAAAAATTATGATTAATTCCATTTTCAGAACAAAAACTTTCGAATAAGTGATTTTCAAATTCAGTTCCATGATCACTTCTTAGAGATACTATGGTAGTGTTTTTCTCATTTGTGACTTTCTTGAAGAATTTCAGAAATATCGAGAAAGTCTCATCTTTGTGAGCTAAAAACATTACCCAAGTATATCTAGAATAATCATCTACAATCACTAAACCATATTTCTTTCCTCCTAGACTTGTGGTTCTAGTTGGTCCGAAAAGGTCCATGTGAAGTAGCTCTAAAGCCCTAGAAGTTGAAACAACATTTTTAGATTTGAAAGAACTTCTAGTTTGTTTTCCAAATTGACATGCATCACAGATTTTGTTATTTTCAAAATCTAACTTAGGTAAACCTTTAACTAAATCCATCTTAATTAGTTTTGAAATAAGGTGTGTGCTTGCGTGACCTAATCTACGATGCCATAACCATCCAATATCATTTATGTTAGCATTGTCAGCAATTAGGCAATGACTACTTTCAGATAATTTGTCTAAGTCAACTAAGTACACATTGCCATGTCTATAACCAGTAAAAACAATGCTATCATTAATGGAATCAGATACTATGCAAATAGAAGATTTAAATGAAACATTAAAGTTCTTATCACATAGTTGGCTTATACTAATTAAATTGTGCTTTAAACCATCAACATAAAGTACATTATCAATAAATATAGATGGAGTTATGCGAACTTTACCAAGGCCCATAATTTGACCTTTACCGTTATCGCCAAACGTCACAACTCCACCTTTCTTTTCTTCTAGGGTGATGAATTCCTCTTTGTCACCCATCATATGTCTTGAGCAGCCACTATCAAGATACCACTTTTTCTTTGATCTTTTGGCTACAAGACATTCCTGCAATATAATCAAACTTTATGCTTAGGTACCCAAGCTTTCTTGGGTCCTTCATGGTTAGTAGCAACAAAAATTGTTCCTTTCGGAACCCATATTTTCTTTGCTTTAACATTCAACTTGTTGTGATTATTTAATGTTTTGCATTCAAATGATTTATGACCTTTTTCATTGCATTTGAAACAAGTTATATTACTTTGATTGGCTTTTACAAAAATGTTCTTTAAAAATTTTTGTTTCCTATACGTATTATAACCTAGGCCAGCTTTATCGAAAACAGCTTTTTGATTATCTAAGATCATGTTAAGTTTAGTTGAACTTAAGGTGAATTTCTCAACAATGTCTTTATATTTTTTAACATCTTTCTTAAGAGAGTCATTTTCTTTAACTTGCTGTTCTTTTTCTAAAGCTAAAGTTTCTAATTGATCTTTTAAATCTTTTGTTGAGTTGTTAGTTTCAGATTTCAACAAATCTATTTCTTGATTAAGATTATTTCTTTCTTTGCTAAGTTCTTCTTTTTCATTAGTTAAGTTCTTAACTTCTAAAGCTAATTCATTTTTACTTTTAGCTAAGCTAATATTATCATTTTTCAAAAACTTATACTTCTTTTTCAAAGATTTAAAATCAATCATAAGTTCATTGAAAGCCTCAAACATTTCATCAAATGTAAATTCATCATTTGAGTTTTCAGAACTTACCTCATTATCGTTGTCGTCGTTGTTGGCCATGAAGCAGATATTGGCAACTTCTTTTGTTCATCTTCTTCCGACGAGGAAGATTCATCAGACCATGTTGCCATGTATGCTTTCTTCTTTTTCTTATAGGCCTTTTTCAGCAAAGGACAATCATATCTAAAGTGCCCTGGCTTTTTGCACTAATAACATACTAAGGGCTCTTTTTTTTTCTTTCTCCTTGTCCTTTCTCTTATCCTTTTCTCCATCAATTCTTGCTCCAAATTTCTTTTTATGGAAGGGCCTTTTTCTCATAAACTTTCTGAATTTTTTGGCCAAGAGAGCAGTTTCCTCATCATCTTCATCATTACTTTCACTGCTGCTCTCTTCCATTTCTGCAGTCTTGAGGGCAAGTGTTTTCCTTCTTTTTGTTTCCTCCTCAACATGCTGCTTCATTGTTAACTCATGGGTCATTAAGGATCCTAGAAGCTCCTCTAAAGGCAATGCATTGAGGTCCTTTGCTTCTTGGATAGCAGTGACTTTCGCTTCCCACGATCTTGGTAGTGACCTGAGAATTTTGCGCACAAGATCAAGTTAGAATAAATTCTACCAAGACTCTTTAAACCATTCACAATATCAGTGAATCTAGTGAACATGCATGTGATGGTTTCAGTTTGTTCCATTGTAAATAATTCATATTTATGAACCAAAATATTTATTTTGATTCCTTAACTTGGTTTGTTCCTTCATGTGTAATTTCCAACCTATCCCAAATTTCTTTTGCGGAATTACATGTTGAGATTCGGTTGAATTCATTAGAGTCTAGGGAACAATATAAAATATTAATGGCTTTAGCATTTAGTTGTGCCATTCTCCTATCATTATCATTCCAATCCCTTTCGGGCTTAGGAACAATAGTGCCATCAATAAGGTGTGTGGGTGTACTAGGTCCGTTTATTATTACTCCCCACAATTCATAGTCCGAAGCTTGAATGAATATTCTCATTCTAGCTTTCCAATATGAATAGTTGGTTCCATTAAATAAAGGAGGTCGATTCGTAGAATGACCTTCAGCAAAACATGAACCACTTTGTGTTGCCATAAGGATCTTTAGCCCTTGATCGTGAGATCAAATTCTAAATGAGCACTTGCTCTGATACCAATTGTTGGCCCAGATGGCAACCCAAGAGGGGGGGGGGGGGTGAATTGGGTTCTTAAAAATTTAAGTCTTTTTAACTTAAGTTGATTAGTTAGCAAGATGTGCAAGAGAGGCTAACTTAAATCAATACACGAGCAAATAAAGAGAGATAGAGAGAGAGAAAATATAGCACGACAAACACAAGATAATTTTATAGTGGTTCGGTGCAATCAACACCTACGTCCACTCCCAAGATTCACTTGGGTCCACACTATAATCTCTCTAGATTACAGTCGAGTTGTTTTCCAAGCTCACAACTCAAACTTGTTGTTTTCCTGGGTGAACAACGAACCCAGCCGGTTTTAACTCGGGCTTACCAGTACAAAACCCTACACGTTGTTTTTCACGGGCTCACAACTAACCCAACACAAGCACTCCGGCTTGCAACGAGGTATAACAACCTCCACTGATTCAATCCACTGATTGAATCAGCAAACAATCAGAATAACAATGTTTAAATAACGAAATGCTCCCCTTGAGCAATATACAAATGAAGTATAAAATAAAGAGTTAGAAAAGCCTGATTATATTGCAGATGGTTTGTGGCTTTGGCTTTCTTTCTTCTTCTCTTTAACTCCTCTTGAAGTATTGAATCAGGCCTCAGCAAGATTCTTGACCGTTGAAAGCTTTGGAGTTGAGATGAAGCTTTTCTCCTTTTGTTGAATGTTGAAAATCCTTCGATTTGATCTTTGAAAGGCTTATGGATTTTCTTTTGACTCTTGTGGATTGATGAGATGGAGCAGACGAATCTTTCTCTTTGATTTCACTCCTTTTGAATCACTCTATTTTGAGCTAAAAGATTTTCCTATGAAAGCTCTGTTTTTCCCTCTTTTGAAAGATATTCTTTTCCCTCTTTTTGATTTCTCTCGATTGTTTTGAGTTGAAAAGAGCTCCTCTATTTATAGAATCTGCAAGAATATATCCGTTAGAGACAAAGAAAAATAGCCGTTATTTGAAAATCTTACCGTTGGGGCTGATGTGTCATCGTTAAAAATCGCGCCCAGATTTCGTGGAGTCGACTCGAGCTTTGTGGGAGTCGGCTCGAAGTCGATTACTAAAAATAGAAATATTTTAAATATTAGAGGGTTGACTCGCAAAAAACCAAAGTGTCGGCTCCCGAAAGTCGGGGGTCGACTCGAGGAAAATGGGGAGTCGACTCGAGAAGTGCTAAAAAAACATGGTTTCTGTTGTTTGAGCGGAGTCGGCTCGCACAGACAGGAGTCGGCTCGCAAGGAGTCAGGGGTCGACTCTTGAAAACCAAGGGTCGACTCGAGAAAATCAGAAAACTCTGTGGCTTACAGGAGTCGACTCGGAAACCCTTGAGTCGGCTCGGGAGCGATACAAAATTCAGAAAAATGTTCTGATAGACTTTAAAACTTGTCCCAAATAAATTTAAATATCAATGTGACTTGAATACATTAAATATGACATTAAGCATGGATTCAAGACATGTTTCAAGAATTCATAGATTGAATTATAGTGTGTAAAAATTCCTTTTTGAACTCTTTAAGCATAGAGCTTGAAACTCCTTTTTCTAATAGATTCAAAGCTCATTAAATTTAACCATTGAGAGTCCATTCCTTTCAATTTGAATAGGCTCAAGGTTTTTGATAAATAAACTCATTGTTTCCTTTAAAGTACTCATGGCTTTTGGAAATCATCAAAATCAATAAAGTTGGAGCAATTATGTTTCAATAATTTCTCAACAATAGTTATGCTGACTTATCATATAATGAATGATAATTCCGATGGTTGACAAGCACCAGACATGGAGTGCCTCTATTGATTTTCAAGACATTAGACTCATTATCACCCACCTTAATGGGAGGCTATGATTTAGTTATCATATAACTATTTTATTTTAAGGACCTAATAATTTTAGAGGATTTAATAATCTATAGATAAATTGACTAATCAAGTTCTCCCACTGAATCTATGAAATTAGTAGAATGAAACAAGATTAAGTCAGGTTAAGTGGCACCTAAATCACTCAGACTGATTTCCTTACAGGCATGGGTCAACCCGAATCAAGTAAATGATCTGAATCATAAATGGTTCACCACATTGACCAGATGAGTGAGATCGATGGGAGGGATATGCCATTAACTCGTTAAAGACGCATCAATACGAGTAGCTCCCAATTAAAAACCATTCGATCGTTGATCCTAAAGCAACTTGCCAACTCACCTTGACATCATATGGTTAACCAATTCTGATTTGACCATCTAAGAGATTCATGCTCAACCACAGAGTCTAATCTACTTCCATTTGGTTTAATCAAAGAGAAGGACATGATCAACTATAACTATTGTTTGATTTAGAGCATTCTTAACCTAATCTAATTAGATTTGATCAAATACTCTTATAGTCCAGTTGATTTAAACCTTAGGGTCTAACCCTTTATGGACCCGATTTAGCTAACCCAAAGGATTAAATATATTCATGTTTACATGTCATATATTTCAATCAAGCATCACATGTATTATGTTACTACTCATAATTCCTATATTTAGATCATATCTAAAGAGATTATTAATTAACATTTGACATTCAAATTAGACTCATAAATATTTGTATGTTTTATAACATAGACATCATGGCATCATATATCATATCTATGTTTTATACTAAACATGCAAATATCAAGTTTTTATACAACATCAATATGTATCAAATATAAAACATATTTGAGAGTGTGTGTAATCAGTGTTTTGAAGCCAAAGATCAATTTAAATTATCATGGCAATATGTCACAGAATACCTCGTTGAATGGGTATTTGGATTTTCAATCCATCCGTGACCTAATAGACCTATGATTTGTTTTAGCCTTGATTACATAATTAATAGGAGCATTAATTTACATGCAATAAATTAGATCAATACGAAATACCATTTGAAGGGAGAAACAATCTCCGAGGCATGCATGTTTTAAAAATTGATAACAATTATCAATGCGGAAATTTAAAGATTACATACTAATCTATCTAACATGCATCAAGATCATATCTTTGCCTTGTATATAGGATCGATTGATCCAAAATATGCATATAAAAAAAACTATCAAGATCATGTCTTGATCTTCAAGGCAAGAAGTCATACTTCTTATCTTGAAGCATGCCTTAAGATCTAGGGATCATATCACTTATCTTGAAGGCAATTGGTAAATCCTTTTGCTCTGCAGTCGTTCAATCGTCCGGCCTCTAGTATTATCCATGCGAAGCCGGAATGATCGGATTCCCGGGAGTGCTAGTTCGCGAAAAATGACTTGCTGATCTTGAATCCTCCCACTTGAATTCTTCTTCTAGGATCCTCCACACTTCCGTTAGCACCAGAATCACCAGGATTTTCTATTCTAATTCTTTAGAAAATCAATTCACGACATATCGTGTGTTGTTTTTCTCTTCTTTCTTATTTGTAATCTGGTGAGGGATGTCCTCTATTTATAGTTTCTTTTAGCCAGCCCATTAAATTCTAACATTAGAATTTCACCGCTTGGGAAAACCAAAGAGACGCCGAACCATAGCGCTTGGTTAATTCCGACGTTCGGTAAAAAACCAAAGAGTCGTCGATTCGTAGCGCTTGGTTAATTCTGACGTTCGGTAAAAACCAAAGAGTCGTCGAATCGTAGTGCTTGGTTAATACAAAGAGGCATATTTATTCTAACACTTTAGAATTTCGACAGAATTGTTTGGAGAGGGTTAATGCAAGACATTAAATTCTATATGTGAATTTAATCTCTCTTATGCGAGAGGTTGGGTTTAGTTTTTGGTTTAAGCTAATATGAATTTATTGGACTGAACCCATATAGATCATGGTCCTAGCCCAAATCAAATTTGGCTAGTCTTGAATCTATTTAAATCCAAATCAAGTCTAATTTTAAATCAATATTTGAAATTGACTAGTCCTTCTAATAGACTTAAACCAAATTGAATCTTATTCAATTGTACTTAACCCAATTGAGATAATTCAATCAATCAAATTGATTAATTAAATCATATACGATTCTCAATCGTTGATCAACAAACAAATCATCCTAGGAAACTTCTATGCGTGTGACTCTTTAGGTTTGAACCTAAGCCGGTAGCATAGAAACAACTTTCTATACTAATCGATGTGCCCATTTAGCAATGGAACCCGACGTCTGGATAGGTCGAAGAGTTGCCGAGCAAACTGCAAGAACCCTAAGAAACAGTTACCGTATAATTCATCCTCTTGACCACAAATGCTAAGGATGGCTTAAGAGCCTGTCAACTCTAAACAGCGAATCCATAAAGTGATTTCAATTTTAGTGATCATGTGACTTTCACATGAAGTGCCTTGGCCAAGGACTTGCTAAATTGAAACACAAGCATTTCTCCTTTTAACGGGATAGGTCAAATTCCATCTTGATCCACAACTGACTACCACAAGTACTTGACTGCACCCAGTAACCTTCGTAGCTGGATTAGAAATCCAGGTGGTCCGGCACCTAAGTACAATGAGTTGCTTGTAAGCCACTGGTTGTGATCTTTAGGTCTGAAGGATACTTATACCTATATCTTCTCGAATTAACTCTTGATAGTAGAGTATCTGGAAATGAGTCACGTTCGGTGAAATGTACTCCTACACTTTCACCTGTATGTCATACTAGTGTCTCTACACTCCTTGGTTAAGAGGACAACCAACAAATATAATATACAACGTCCTATAATTGATAGTACTATGGCCCTGTCATAGTATATCATATGGTCGCGAACCTTTTTGAGGACCTTCAAGGATAATCCTCCTTTATCGTGAAGGAAGATCCTAAGGGCTTCATTACAATCAGGAGTATTAAGAAGATGTTCTTATAATGAATAAACTGCCAAATAACTTTTATTAATATATCAATTTATACAATTTACATGAGCACAATCATCAAATGATTGGCTTTAGGATACAATTCCCAACACGTTCAACATAGGATTCACGTAGAGGAAGAAGCCAAGCCTACAAGAGAATCCCAAAGGAGACTTAACCTAGCCATGAAGGAAGTAGTAAGGAAAGAGGTCATCAAACTTCTTAACAATAGTATAATTTATCCTATTTCAGATAGTTCTTGGGTAAGTCCTATGCAAGTGGTGCCTAAGAAGCCAGGAATCACTGTGATACAAAATGATAACAATGAGTTGGTCCCTACAAGAATTCAAACAAGATGGAGGGTATGCATCGATTATAGAAAATTAAATGCTGCCACTAAGAAGGACCACTTTTCTTTGCCCTTTATAGACCAAATGTTAGAAAATTAGCAGGGCATGACTTTTACTGTTTTTTGGATGAATACTCTAGTTACAATCAAATTGCAATAGCCCCAGAGGATCAAAAGAAGACAACATTTACTTATCCATATGGAACTTTCGTGTATAGATGTATGCCCTTTGGCTTGTGTAATGCACCATCTATCTTTCAAAGGTGCATGATTAGTATTTTCTCTGATATGGTAGAATGGTTCCTTGAGATTTTCATGGATGACTTTTCCATTTTTGATTCTACTTTTTCTGAATGCCTATATCACCTTAGACTGGTCTTAAAAAGATGCAAGAAAAAGCATTTAGTACTAAATTGGGAGAAGTGTCAATTTATGGTGAAGGAAGGTATTGTTCTTGGCCATGTAATTTCAAATAGAGGTATAGAAATAGATAAGGCCAAAGTAGATTTGATTGCAATCTTCCTCCACCTAAATCAGTCAAAGAAACAAGATCATTCCTTGGACATACTAGATTTTATAGAAGATTTATCAGAAATTTTAGCAAAGTGGCTGACCATTGACTAGCCTATTAGCCAAAGAAGTCAAATTTGACTTCACATCTGAATGTCTTGAGTCCTTTGAATATTTAAAGAGAGAATTAACCTTAGCACCAATCGTTCATCCACCTATATGGACTCAACCTTTTGAGTTGATGTGTGACGCATCCGATCATGCCATAGGAGCAGTTCTAGGGCAAAGAATTGATTAGCTACCTCAAGTGATCTACTATGCTAGTAAGACCTTAAATGATGCACAACTCAACTATTCTACCACGGAAAAAGAATTTTTAGCTGTGATATTTGCACTAGAAAAATTTAGGACTTACTTAGTGGGGTCTCATGTAGTCATCTATACTGATCACTCTGCCATTAGGCATCTTCTTTCAAAGAAGGATGCCAAGGCATGCTTAATTAGATGGATCTTGCTCTTACAAGAATTTGACCAAGATCAAAGATAAAAAGGGTACTGAAAACATAGTAGCTGATCATTTATCTAGGTTAGCGATCACACCTACTGAAGAACTACATGTCAACAAGTCCTTTCCTGATGAACAACTTATATCTGCCACCATGGAACCATGGTACGCCGACATAGTCAATTACTTAGCCACTGGTTAGATTTCGATGCACTGGAATGCTCAAGATAAAATCAATTTATTTCTCAAATAAAATACTTTATTTGGGATGGCCCATATTTATTTAAACAATGTCCTGACTTGATTATTAGGAGATGCATCTCGGATCAAGAAGTTAGGAGCATTTTGTCCTTTTGCCATGATCAAGCTTGTGGTGGTCATTTTGGAGCTAAAGAGACAGCGGCAAAGGTACTCCAATGTGGATTTTATTGGCCTAACCTATTCAAAGATGCTTATGAATAGGCCGAATCACAAAAAAGATATGATGCCTGAATCCAATATTGATGTAAAATTTTTGATGTATGGGGAATTAACTTTATGGGACCGCTTTCAAAATCTTTTGGAAACAAATATATTTTGATAGCCATAGATTACGTATCTAAGTGGATGAGGCAATACCTTGCATAACTAATGACAGCAAAATTATTGTAAAATTTCTTAAAGAACATATCCTCTTTTGCTTTAGTATTCCAAGGGCTATCATCAGTGACCGTGGAACACACTTCTGCAACAAATCATTTGCATCACTAATGAGAAAGTATAACATCACCCATAAGATGATCACACCTTATCACCCGCAAATGAGTGGCAAGTAGAAGTTTCTATTCGATAAATCAAACAATTTCTAGAGAAGACCGTGAGCTCTAATAGAAAAGATTGGTCAGTGAAGCTAGTGGATGCACTTTGGGCATATCGCAGTGCTTTCAAGACAAATTTAGGAATGTCTCCTTATAGGCTTATATTTGGTAAAGCATGTCACTTGCCAGTAGAATTAGAATATAGGGCAATGTGGGCCATAAAATAATTAAATATAGATTTGGATGCAGTCGGAGACCAAAGAAAATTACAAGTAGATTGAACTTGAGGAAAATAGAAACAAAACATATGAGAATGCCAAAATTTATAAGAAGAGAACTAAAACCTTCCACGATGAAAATCTTAAGAAATCTTTTACTCATGGGCAAAAAGTTCTCTATACAATTCAAGGCTTTACCTATTTTCAAAAAGATTAAGATCTAGATGGACTGGCCCATATATAGTAAAAGAAGTCTTTCCCATGGAGCGATAGAAATTAAAAATCCAAGTAATGGTGCTATATTCAAAATTAATGGACAATGCTCGAACCATTCTTAGAATTATCCATTGAAGAAGTTGGGAGGTTATGATCCTATATGAACCAGAGTAAGCCATAACGCCTGGCTGAAGACGTTAAACTTAGCGCTTTTTGGGAGGCAACCCAAAATTTTATTTTTTGACCTTTATTTAGTGATTCTTATTTTTAGGAATAAGAGACTACTTCGCACGGTCACTCCTAAATTACACGAGGCATATCTCATCCAGGCAGTGTTTTTCCTTATTTTATTCTTTCTTACTTCATTGAGGAAAATGAGAATTAAGTTGGGGGGTAAGGGAAACATTTTTAAAAACACCTTGGCATTTTTTTTGAAAATCAACCTTAGTATTTTTTTAAAAATTTTAAAATTTTTATAAATCATGTGCTATGAAAGAAATTCTTGAGCAAAATTAACTAGAAAAAGGTAATAGAGTTAGAAAGTATTGGCTAATTACTGTAGAGAGACAAAGAGTAGACTAGATGGTAGAGTTGGGCATCGGACCGTGCTGCCCATGGGCCGGCATGGCCCGGCACAAACGGGCCATGCCTGGCATGGTCCATTTAACCGTGCCATGTCGGGCTCAAAAAAATTGGCCCACCAGCTCGGCACGGCCCAAGCCCATATGGGCCCGTGTCGGCCCTGCGTGCCAGCACGACCCAAGCCCACCATGCCGTGTCGTGCCAGGCACGACCACATGGGCCTGTGCCGTGCTGGCATAAGTGGGCCTGGGCTGTGCCGACCCACTAGGCCAGGCACAGCCCATCAGGGCCTAATAAAAATTTTAAATAAAAAATATTTTTTAATAAATTAAAAAAATTGAGAACAAAGGAATTTATTAATATGAAGCCACCTTAATAGTGGGATGTTTGGCATAGACCCCTACTAGTTTATTAATTTAAAATCAAAATGGTATATGAATGGAAGGCTAGGCCTAACCTCCATAATACAATAAGAAAGGAGAAAAAAATAGAGATGACTCACTTTAATAATTAAAAAAATATAATTATAAAAGAGATGACTCACTTATCAGTAGTATTTGTGTCATCATCATCTTCACTGGTTAAGTCATGTCCACCTTTATCTTGAAGCCTCGCCTCATCATCCAACCAAACTTTAAAGTAGAGAAGCATCTCAATCGACTCACCAGTCATCCTACTTCTCTTTCATCCAGAACATATCGACCTGCACTGAAAGCGGATTCTGATGCTACGGTGGACATCGACACAACTAAAATATCCCGTGCAATGGCAGACATAACAGGATATTGATTTCTAACACTTTTCCATCAAGGATATTGATTCTGTCACTTTTTCACCAAGCTAATACATATAGAGATTCTAGACTCTTTATTTGATCTTCATCATATGCAGAATGAAGATCGTTTTGTAAATAAAATTCTAATTCATTACTAAAATGAAGAAGAGAAGATGAAGAAGATGATGAAGCATGTGTGTCTTCTAATGAATGAAAAAATAGATGACGAACAAGATCTAGAAGAAGAATAGAGCTTTGAGCAGGTATTTTAGCCAACGAATTTTATCATCATATAAAACATAAATATCATTAAGAAGTCGTGTTACCCTCATCTTTAGCAGGTTCAGGATTTTGATTCATGTTTTCATAATATTCATCAATTAAAATATTTACCCATTTAATTTAACTCTAGGATCAAAAATAGTAGCTAAGTTATGTAAATGACATATTCTATTCCAATATTCATTCCATTTAGTTTCCATATGATATATAATAGGCATTAAAACATCATGATTCTATATTCTTTAAATTTTTCACTAATTACATATGCTTTTTGTAAAATGAACAAGAGTTGGATATAACCAAAAAATCTTCTAAAATTTTACTTTGATTCCAATCAGTTTCAGTCAATGTAAATCCTAATCCATGATTGTTAATATAAGCACTTAATAAGTTCTTATATGGATATGCATCATGTATTATGATATAGGTACTATTCCAACGAGTAATTACATCAAGTTTAAATTTTTTAAAATATTTACCATGATCTACACATAATTGTTTAAATTCTTGAAGTCTTTACTCTTGAAGCATGAATAAAAGAAACGCATTTCTAATTTTTGAAATAACCTCTTGAATTATGTTCATGCCAGATTGAATAGAAAGATTTAATATATGACATGCACATCTAATATGAAATAATTGTCCATTTAAAATGGGATGCAAAGAGTCATTTAATAATGCAATAGAATTATTATTAGATGCATTATCAAAAGTAATAGATATTATTTTATTATTAATATTATATGAGCATGTAGTTTGATAAATAGCATTTGAAATTTATTGTCCGAATGCGAAAAATCAAAAGCACGAAAAGCAATAAGAATTCGTTTATTTAGTTACCAATCATTATCAATATAATGAGCAGTAATAGCAATAAAACAATTACTACTTGCTGACCAAATATCAGAAGTTAAAGAAATTCTAGCATTTAAATTTGAGAAGGCTTTCAATTAAACTTTGTTTCATTGCTAAAAAGTTTGTCATAGCCACTCTTCTAAATGTACGCCTACTAGTTCTTTTATAAGCAGGTTGTAGGCCTAATGAACATATCTTCAAAATTATAAGATTCAGATAAACTAAAAGGTAATTCATCTGAACTATCCATCTTACAGTAATTTTCTTTGATTTTATGGTTATATGCAAAATTACCTACAAGTGATCCCTCTTGTATATTAAGGGTACTTTGCTGACGGGAATCATGCATCCTATGAGTCTCTTGATGTCTTTTTAAATGCCCTGTTTCCCAGTACTAGACAACTGTAAAGTTTTGCACATTTTTTACATTTTGCTTTGTAGACTCCATCAACCATAATTCTATCGAAATCATTCCAAACATTACTAGTCCTCTTACGAGAAGAGGTTTGACATTCACTGACACTGGCTCTAGAGGAAACTTGGGGTTGGGGTTGGGGTTGGGGATTAGTTTCCTCACCCTCAGAAAAAGGTGCATGTTAAAATTACTTTCGTTAAAAGATGTCATATCTAAAATTTTTAATTAATGAATGCAAAAAAATAAAAACTAACCACAAAAAGGAATTGAGAAGATCAGAGGTGGAGGCGTGGAGCCGAGATTTGTGAGCTTCCTCTTGTGCTCTCTCGCCTCTCAACAAGAAGTGACCTCTTTCTCTTGTACTTCTCAATAAGAACCTCCTCTTATGTAGCACTTGAATACTTGCTAGAGCACTTGCCAGAATACTTGCAAACTAAAAATTAAATTGCTAGAGCTTGCTAGAAGAGAGAAATAGTAGTAGAGAAGGAGAGAGAGTTTTGGTGTGGTGAGAATGAGGGAGGAATTCAGCTATTTATAANGTAAAGTTTTGCACATTTTCTACATTTTGCTTTGTAGACTCCATCAATCATAATTCTATCGAAATTATTCCAAACATTACTAGCCCTCTTATGAGAAGAGGGAACTTGGGGTTGAGGTTGGGGATTAGTTTTCTCACCTTCAGAAAAAGGGTGGATGCCAAAATTCTTTTCGTTATAAGATGCCATATCTAAAATTTTTAATTAATGAATGCAAAAAATTAAAACTAACCACAAGAAGGAATTAAGAAGTGGATCAGAGGTGGAGGCGTGGAGCCAAGATTTGTGAGCTTACTTTTGTGCTCTCGCCAGTCGTCTCTCAACAAGAAGTGACCTTTCTCTTGTACTTCTCAACAAGAACCTTCTCTTGTGTAGCACTTGAACACTTGCTAAAGCACTTGCCACTTGCCAGAACACTTGTAAACTAAAAATTAAATTGTTAGAGCTTGCTAGAAGAGAAATAGTAGTAGAAAAGGAGAGAAGAGTTGGTTTGGTGTGGTGAGAACGAGGGAGGAATGGGCTATTTATAGAAGACCCAATTTTTTTTTCGAAAATACCCTTCAATATAGCTGTTATATGGCTGTAAAATGGTCTCCCCCTTACGGCTTTATGGCTATTAGGAGCCGTGCCAGCACGGCCATGGCTGTGCCGGGCCTAAACTTTTTTTGGCCATGCCAGGTTGTTGCTAGGCCGTGCCAGGCATAGCATGGCTATGGGAGCAGCCCGGCGGGCCTGGGCTGTGTCGTGCCAGGTATGGCCCAATGCCCAACTCTACATTTTACAATTACAATTTGTCTTGTTTTTTTGTTTGGGCTGTTGTGATTCTTCTTTCTTGTATCTTCTCTGCTTTTTGTCTGATCCATTTACCTGCATTTACCTTTCCTTCAATTGATTTTGATTTTCTTCGTCAATCTGTTGATATGTCTGTATTCTGTTATTATTTCATAATTGTTCATGGACTTCTTGTTTGAAGCTTGGCATTCAGTATGAGTCTAGCACAACTATACCTGATGAATCGAACAATTTTCATCTTAATACTTTGCCTTGATATACAAATGATGAATGTGAACATTGTTCTGCAACCTTCAAAGTGCCACTTTGGAGGTAATGCAATATCTGTGTCATGTTGACATCCACACTTAACAAGCGATCCTCATCTCTGATGATCCGCTTTGATTGATGGTTCAACTTATCATTACATATGCAGGTGGAATATAAAGAATATATTACTGGTCAAATATTTCATGCAGTGGCTGAAGCTCCTAAAGAGGCCCTCCCTCATGACTGTAGGCCTGGTTTTGGCACAGCATGGTTGACAAAAAATATGTTCAAGGTACATGTTCTGAATTTATATGCAATTAGATATGCGCAGACTTGATAATTATGTTGTTTCCGCTCGATTGGCCTTGCACCGTTATCTTGGGTATCCATTTCAACCAAAGTCTAAAAATATTATCTAAGACATACTTTTCGGCAAGAATCCCTCTCTTTATGTGTGTGTGTGTGAGAGAGAAAGAGAGGTAAATTTGGCTATATTCAAATGTAGCCAAGTCCAAAATCCGGTCACCTTCCCTGCTTTGGATCTACACGGAACCTAAAGCCACCTCATCTTTTTTAATTTTGTATCTTTAAGATTCGTGAACTGTATGGATGCAAGGGTGTGGAAGGTGATGGATCTAGGACTTAATATATAATATAGCCAAGTCCAGAATCTAGTCACCTTTCTGACCTTTGGACCCACGCGAATACTGAAGCCACTTCACTTTTTTCATCTTTGGAATTTGTGAATTGTATGAATTCAAAGGTGTGGAAGGTGACCGGATCTAGGACTTAACTATATATATATATACACATATATATATATACACATATATACATACATATATATATATATACACATATATATATATATATAGATCGAGCTATCTATGACTGTTTTTGTCTCTAGCATGACAACTTGATGAAATGTTCTCATTCACGTATTACAAATAGATCAGCAGTAGGATTTTTTTTGTCTTTTGTTGAATCTTTTTCACGGCATAGATAAGGCATACCATCAGAGAAACTTCCTTGACCAATAGGGTAGATCAAGAAAACAGCAGCAACTGCTGCAGCGGGAGCTGAATATGCAACAACAATCCAAGGACGCATACCCTGACGGAAACTAAGTTCCCACTCACGACCCATGTAACAAGCTACACCAAGTAAGAAGTGTAGAACTATATATATAGTTAAGTCCTAGATCCAGTCACCTTCCACACCTTTGAATTCATAGAGTTCACAATTCCAAAGATGAAAAAAAAGTGAAGTGGCTTCAGTATTCGCGTGGGTCCAAAGGTCAGAAAGGTGACTAGATTCTGGACTTGGCTATATTTGAATGGAGCTAAGTCTACCCCCCTTCTCTCTCTCTTTCTCTCTCTCTCTCTATATATATATATATTGGTTGGTTTTTCGTTGAGGGGGGGGGGCTGGCTAGCATTGGTATAATTCAGCTGAACAGGTTTCTTGCTGTTTTAATGCTCATCACTTTCACTGTCCTAAATATTAACTTATTCGTTTATCTCCTTAAACTTTAGTTTGATAACCCTGTCTTCTGTTTATTGAACAAGCTTAAAATGTCCTAAACCAATTAAAAATTAAAAGAGTGGCCAAAAAACTGACTACTTACCAACTTAATTAAAACCAGCCTAGCTGGCTAGCATTGGTATAATTCAGCTGAACAGGTTTCTTGCTGTTTTAATGCTCATCACTTTCACTGTCCTAAATATTAACTTATTCGTTTATCTCCTTAAACTTTAGTTTGATAACCCTGTCTTCTGTTTATTGAACAAGCTTAAAATGTCCTAAACCAATTAAAAATTAAAAGAGTGGCCAAAAAACTGACTACTTACCAACTTAATTAAAACCAGCCTAGCTGGTGCAGATATGATTTGGTGCGTTTGATTGGGCCAATAATAATCTATATGTTCATATGTCAGGTTCAGTCCATGCATACTTATGGGTTGGGATTAGCTTTGGGCCACAGGTTCAAGTTTCCTGAATAGGTGTTTAATGGGCAGAAGTGGCTTCATGCTTTGTTCCGTTGCATGTGTTACGGCACTCATTTATTAGACTATTATTTGCATTTGGCCTGTGCTTGCATAGTTTGCTTTTTTGTTGAGGCGCATCTATCTTGTGAAGTCAGGAATGTTTTGTTGAATATGAGTTCACAGATATGAGAAATCTTGTGATTTCAGACTATTGTGAATGCGACCCATCCTTCTGTAGAGTAGGACACCTTCAAAATTATAATGATGGATTAGGTCTTTTATTTGTGGCTGTGGATTTGTCTCTCTTCTCTACTTGTGTATCATACCGTTCATTTGCTTTTTATTCTTTTCACCAATATTCTTTTTTGCAATTTTCCTTAGTTTTTTTTTTTTACTTTTTGGCGTACTCTTCTTATATTCATATTGTTTTTGTTTCCCCTTTTAGGTAAATGAAACATTTAATTGCAGATACATCCCGGGTAGCCAGAAAGTGGACATCTATTCTGATGATCTTTTTAATTGCCTTGCAAAAGAGCCATCAACTGCAGAGATGCTCAGAAGGTTTTTTATTCTGTGAGTATCGCATATTTAGTGATTACATCTTCTTAAATGAGCTAGTATTGTGATCCAATGGCCAGCAGGGTATTGAATTACTTGCACTGTGCACAACATGTCTCATAGTGCTTGATGGAAAGATTAAGAAATGTAACAGGAAGCGTTAATATTTATATACCATTAGTTGCTGCATGCGCTTGCCAAAATCTAATATTTGTCGTTTCAGGGAGCTTGGTAGCTGCATAATTTGTTTAGATAAATCATTCATTGTTTCCTTACAGTTGAATATATTACTTTGCTGTCTAAGTGAGCTTGAAAAGTTGGCAGAAGTTTGTATTTGCCATTTTTCAGTTATTGTTTAGTTGTATTGTTACAAACTGGACTTCTAGTTTTACTTACATCTGTCTTGTGTGGTAGCAGGTTCACCAGATCATACTCTGAGAAGAGAAGCTCTGGACGCAGGATGGTGTACACCGTGATAGGTATTATCTCTGGTATGCTAGGTTCTATGTGTGTTATCATTGTAATTAAAAGCCTTCAGGTCTTGGCACTTGCCATGGCCAAAAAGTGGGATGTTAGGAATCATCATATCAGAATCTTTGCAGCCCAATTTAGGCGAGCTTGTCTTCTTGTTGCTTATCTCTCATCATGGGCTGGCTAACTTTGCAGTATAGCAAGATGATTGGTTTCAGACAGCTTTCATTCAACTCCTTTTTCGGAGAGAGGGTAATATAAGAAGGTGTTTTGTATGTAATTTCTTGTGAAACTAACAATGAATTGTTATCCCCATCATGGCTGGAAAATTATAGAATGACCACAAGCTGAGCATAGCCACACAATCTGCTCAAAGTGTTTGTGAAATTTATAATTGTTGAATTGGGTTAACCAGGATGAACGTTTGCTATTATGAAGTGACCCATATCAAGGTAAATTTGTACAATTAGAGTGCTTTTCTCAATTTTCAAAATGGCTTCTGCGTTTCCTTATTTTGGCACCATACCAGCCTTATTCAACATCATGGGAATAAACTATGAAGGCGGTTGAACAAACGCAACCATAGGACAGAAGAGGTAATTCTCCCTCAAGCTCGGTCAGGGAGGATTTGGTGCCTATTTTTGTTGGCTTGGACTCAATTCTCTTCTCCATAACAGCAGGGAGAAGGCCGACTCCCGGTGTATCCACCAAGGTCCACCTAACAAAAACACTGCACCATTTGTACATGTATTACATCCACACGGTATATTCTGAATAATTATCTTTTTATTCACATAATTTTCACTTGAAAGTTTGTTTTTTTTATAACATTACTGCTTACATTGATGAAAATAAGCTGCCATGTTACATGTATCTGATATGACATAAGATCTTTATACGTATACCCTTCTGAAATCACCCTGTTTTTCCATAGATACTTCTCTCATTAAATTTTTGGCTGACATTGTTAATAAATTATATTTTAATTTAAAATAACTTTATTATCCTTTTGAATTAATATCTTTGGCAAATTTATATAAACATACAACTCTTTTCAATAATAAATGGAATGTTAATTTTTTTTTTATAGATAATAGTATCCTAGAATACCCTCCCATAGGAGTTTATTTGGATGCTGGCCGGCTGCCTGATCTTTGATAGCAAGTATCCTTTAACACTGTTAACAGGCTTACTAACAGAAGTATAACATTATGTTCGTTTATAGAATTATTGTACTTGATTGAATCAATTAAAAAATAGAAGATCATTTAAAAATAACATATAAAGTTAGAGAACTGATTTGTGGTCTGTCCTGTTAATTTTAGCAGATTTTAAGCATTCTTTGGAATGAAAAATATAAGTTTGAACTATAATGTTCTTGCTAATATCAGTAACTAGTGCCTTGGACGAAAGCTACCACATATGGAGATAACCCTAGGCTTCTTACCATAGTGACTGCATATTATAAGGCCATTAACTCATAAATTTTTCTAAAATTTAGTTCTCGATGATGTCACCCGAGATTGTTATGTCACAATAGCATATGAATTAACGCTAAAATTTTACCACTTTATCTGTTACTTGGTCGTATGGAGGTTGTAACTGCCACCATCTAGCATCAATGAGTTTTGTATCTAGTGGAACTACGGGCGGACGAAACTTAAATTGATTGAGAACTTACTTTACTCAGTACTAAACAAAGAGATAAAGGAACTACAAATTTTCTGTTACAGTTTTCTGCTACAGAGAAAACTTTTTAAATTACCATTGGAAAGAATGATTTTCTTCCAACACACAAAACCAAAGAAGTGGAAGGATTATCCTCAAACAAGTGTTCGATTTGTCTCCATCCATTTGTTCCAACGGTAAGGGTCTTGTACAAGTTACAGTGTTTATTGCGTCAATCCGAATGGAAGAAACACAATCGCCTGTGCTCTCCTATTCAGGAGTGAAGGTGGAAGCCATAAAAAAACTCTGCCAGTAAACTAGGATTAATATATGGTAGCATCCGCAAGCACATATCCTCGCATCTTTCGAGGCAGTTAATGATCGAGAAGCTTTGAAAAATCCTACCAAAAAGATCCACATATATGATAGAGCACCACCAAAGCTTAAAAAGATATTTATGTTTCAAAATTAGCCTTCAGTCATATATTAAAAAAATGTAATTTAATAAGCATCAGTTTATAAAGAAGCTTCACATGTATTAATATAATTAATTTTTAAATAATTTTATTTTCATAATATCTAGCATCAAATTAGCTTTTCAATATGTTTTAGATCATTGAAAATAGAGGTCAGATAAAAAATTAGTGACAACTCGTTGAATACTTGTCCATGCTTTTGAACTTATGAAAATTATGACAATATCATTCTTGTAGGTTTTATAAAAATTTAAAATTAAGTGCTTCTAGATAAGTATAATAATTAAAATCTAAGCACAAGTGCTAAATATCACAAGCTAAAAGCAAAGTCAAGATAGGCAATATAAAAATAATAATGAGTAAATGCTAACAAGGTCTATAAGTAAGAATATAAATAAGGTACAAAAATTTATAGTGATTCAGCATCTCTAATCTATATCTATTCTGTGTTAGACTTTAAAATTAATTTGTATACTATTTTAAATTTAAAACTAAATTCAAAACAAAACTTAGTTGATATTAATGATTCTGGAGCCTTATGCAATCACTATCATACTAAGTTTTGCAATAAACATTCTTTAAAAAATAAAAAATATAAATTAAAACCTTTCTTCAAATATTCTTACATCGATTGATATTGAATTTAATATTATTCTTCTCTAATTTAGACTTCTTGCATGTCACTTAAGTTTTGAGTAAAAATTTGCTCGTTCAAATCAAATATCATACCTGTATCGTCACAAACTCAAGCATGATGTTAGTCATTCAATCAATATTTTATTATTATTAACATATATTTTATTGAACTATTATATTTGATCTTTTTTTTAATGATAACAAATTATTGATTGTGAGATAATAGGGGATGATAAAAATTATTCAAGTATACATTTCTCAATATGCATGTTAACAAATATACTCTCTTTAAATTTATGCTTTCAATTTTTCTTTTGCTTTTACCCTCCGCCAAGGGTAATCTTTTCTTATCATTTCATCTATTCTAACCATAGCTGTCACTCCCCATCCTTCTCCTACTTGACCTTGAGGTGCTTTGTCCATATTGTCTAAAGAAAAAGTTCTCATGCATCCTACGCAGTGTAGGAGCGTACGCACTGCGCACATTGATTGACCGTATCGCACATGCGATGCATGAAAGAATAAACTTATTATTGCCATACATGGCCGTATACGCGTGCGCTCAATCATTACGCACAGTACGCATGATGCACAAAGACCATTTCTTGTCCAAATGCAAATCCAATTGCTTCTCCATAACTAGTTTGCTTCTCTAGCAATCCATGTGTTCTATCTGACATTAGATCTAAGTCTACAGAATGGTTGGTAGATCTTTGCAGACTGGTATTATATTCAGATACTTCATTCATTTTGTTAAATTTTTAGCTAATTAAATATGATTGAATGGCTTCTTTCTCATAACCAACGAATCATCCACATAGAAAAAATTTCCTCAAGAATCTATTTTCTGGTAAACCAATTCCGAGAAAATCAAATCCCAAGCATCACGAAAAATGACGTCCAAAACATTATGCAAGAATTTTCGACATTTCTCATGCACGAAAACGGGCCGGAGAGTATCAAAGCCCGCTTAGGGATGACAATTTTCCCTGTTTAGCCATTTACCCGTTCGGTACCATTTTTAACGGGTCGAGAAATCCCCGGTTTAAACGGGTTAATGGGTAATGGGGATTTTTTGTTAACAGCTAAACGGGTAAACGGCTCGGGATGGTATTCAATGCCCCATCCCCGTTTACCCATCCCCGTCCCCGTTAGCCTTAATATATATATTTAAATTTAAATATCTTATATTATTTATATTAAAAAATAAAATATATATTATATTAAACGCCCCATCCCCATTTATCGATTTCCATCCCCGTCTCTTGCTCTTCCTTTTTTCACGCAAGTGATGCAAACCGTCTGCTCTTCTTTCTGATCTAAAATTTGAAGAATCTGAATATCAAACCGGATAGCTCCATCATCTACTTCGCCAATCACTGCCCCATCGACGCCCTCCAACATCTTTATCTTTCTTTGGTATGCTCATCTCTATCCTTTATTTTTAAAAGAAAGATATCTCTGTTTTCCAACATCTTTATCTTTCTTTGGTATGCTCATCTCTATCCTTTATTTTTAAAAGAAAGATCTCTGTTTTAAAATTTGAATGTATTCTTTTTTTACGATTGTTGTGTTGAAAATCTTTATTTTTAATTTTCCTCTTCTTAGTTGTTTTCTTTGATCTTTCTTACTTTTCGTTGATTTTTTTTAAATATTATTTGTAAACTCTTTTGGTTTCATTCTGAAGATTTTATTTTTACTTTTAAAAATAAAAATAAAAAAATATAACATTTAATAGCTAATGAGTTTTTCATGGAGCTGGCCGAAGGCATGACATACGTGACACGAAGAGGCCAGGCCAATAGGCCTGAGTCGCCTGACTCTAGCTAAAAAGGGTTTCATAATATTGGCCTGAGTCGCCTGACAATGTATCTATTTTTTTAGGTTTTCTGCATAAAGTAAGATTATTTAAAACATAAAATTAACCAAAAATATTCATAATAGTTTTACCCGTTTAAAACATAAATTAACAAATTTGCGAGGAAAGAGTGCCCTGATAATGTAAAATAAAATTGTTAATAGATGATTCTATTTTCTTCACTTATTATTAGATGTTCTTAATTATGCCAACAGGAAAACTTTGTTTTTGTAGAATTTCTTGGTTGATATTCTTTGTTTTTGACTTTTGTTAACAGTTTGGAAGCTTATGTACTTAATGACAATTTATTAATTTTTAGGATAAGATGGAGACCAATCGAGAACAACCAAATGATGATATTGATACATCTAACACATTAGATGACTCCATTAGAGATTCTTCAACTCCTGAAATGCAAAACACTCCTCCAGCAAGAATGCAAAACACTCCTCCAGCAAGGTCTTTACGATCTGAAGTTTGGAACCATTTTGAACGCAAAATGATCGATGGGAGTTTGAAAGCAATTTGTAACTACTATCAAAAGAAATTAGGGGGAGGACCCAATGATGGCACGTCCCATTTGCGTGAACATTGGAAGAGATGCCTCTATCGAACCACAAAAGATATAAAACAAATATTAACGTCAGCTAGTTCAAGTAAGTTGATGGAAGATAGCCCTAATCTTGCTTTACATACTTTCAATCCAGAGGTGTCAAGAAAAGACCTTGCAACTATGATAATTTTGTATGAGTATCCACTCTCCATGGTTGACCATACAGGATTTAGAATTTTTTGCCATAATCTACAACCATTGTTTAAGATGGTGACAAGAAATACAGTAAAGAAAGATATTTTGAAGATATATCGCCTTGAGAAAACTAAAGTCATGAGTCTTCTTGACCAAATTAAAAGTAGAGTTTCTATCACTACTGATATGTGGACTTCTTCGAATCAAAAAAGGCATTACATGGTGGTCACGGCGCATTACATTGATAATGATTGGGTGTTAAGAAATTGCATATTGAGGTATAATTTTTTTTAATAACTTATTAGTTTAATCTTATATCTGTTATGTTAATATTGTAATTATTTGAATTTGATAGGTTTGTTTACATGCCTGCTCCAAATACCTCTGACGTTCTGTGTGACAAACTTATGGAGACATTGTTGGATTGAATATTGATCGTAAGTTGTCTACCTTGACTGTTGATAATTGTAGTACAATGATAGCATGATTTCAAAGATGAAAAGTAAGATTGATCGAGGTGCACTTATTTTGGGAGGACAGCTTTTTCATATGAGGTGTGCTGCACATATTTAAATCTGATTATGAAAGAGGGGCTTAGCAAGTTTGAGAGTGGAATTGAAAATATGCGTGATAGTGTCGTGTTTTGGATAAGTTCCCCTAAGAGAATAGAAAAATTTGAGGAAACCGCAAGGCAACTGAATATAGCATGTACTAAGAAACTAGTTTTAGATTGCAAAACTAGATGGAATTCTACATATTTGATGCTTAATACTGCTTTAGAATATCGAGATGTTTTCTTTCGCTTGAAGCAACGTGATTCTCAGTATACTTGTTTACCTTCAGAGGAGGATTGGGAGGTTGCTAGTGAATTGTGCAAAAGACTAGAGAATTTCTATAATGTTACTGTTTTGTTTTCTGGTCTGAAATATCCTACTGCTAATCTTTTTTTTATGGAGATCATTGAGATTAAGTTGTCACTTTATGAGTGGATGACATCTACAAGACAAGAAATAAAGGATATGTCATTGGCAATGATAGAGAAGTTTAACAAGTATTGGGATGACATTCAAGGTATATTGAGCATAGCAAATGTATTGGATCCAAGGTACAAGATGAAGTCATTTGAATGCTATTTTCCTTTAGTTTATGGGGAAGAGCGTGCCAAATTGGAAATTGAAAAAGTTCAGACAACTATGGCCAATTTAGTTAAAGAGTATGAGGCAAGAGACAAAGGCAAACATAAGGAAAAGAGTTCTAGCACGAGCAGTGGGTCTTCAATGTTTCTTTTGCCTAATCGTCCATCACTGAAAAGAAGTAGATATAAGGCATTTTTGGCTTCTCAAGATATTACTGTGGAGAAAGTCAAGACAGAGTTGGACTTCTACTTGGAAGAGTCTATAACACCTGATAGTGATGACTTTGATGTGTTGAATTGGTGGAAAACTAACGGAGTGAAATTTCCCATGTTGCAAAAGGTTGCTAGGGATATCTTTGCTATTCCTATGACTACAGTTGCTTCTGAATCTGCTTTTTCTACAAGTGGTAGAGTGGTGAATCCTCATCGTAGTAGACTTTTGCCTGCAACATTAGAGGCTTTAATATGTGCTCAAAGTTGGTTGTGGACTCAATTTGAAGGTAAGCATCTATCTTGCATATATTATTTTTTAAGTATATGATAATATTTTCTTACTTTGTTGTCTTGTGTTGGTAAATTGTTAGATACATCGAAAAAGTCGGATGATGTTACTTGTATTATTGGGATGATGGTGATATTAGCGATATAGAGGTATTTGTTATTTATTAATATATTTTTATCCTTGTTGTTGTAGTACTAGTATTTGTTACATTATTAACAAATCCTTCTTCTTTTTTGTAGGAATCATGCATTTCTTCAGCAAGTATCATGGAATGAAATTTTTATTATTTAGAGTATGTGTTTGTTATAGTTTAATATTTTTAATGTTGCTTATTGTTTGCTACCAAGTTGTAATTTTTTTTTTACATATTATTCTCCTTGAAATGCAATTACAATTTGATAGATCATTTTCTATCTGGTTTGTTATTATGTTAAAGCTAATATAGAGTGTGTGTTTATTGTTATAGTTTAATATTTTAATGTTGTTGCTTATCGTTTGCTACCAAGTTATAATTTTTTTTTATAGATTATTCTTCTTGAAATGCAATTAGAATGTGATAGATCATTTTCTATCTAGTTTGTTATTTTGTTAAAGCTAATATGCATTTATTAATAGGCCTAAATCAAACTATTTCAAAAGTCAAAGAATCTCTTATACGTATCAATATCATCGTTTGGTTATTTTCGATTATACTCTATCTTAACCTAACTAATTTAATTTTTTAAATTTTATTTTTATGTAATCGGGCAAAGGGGTACCCATTGGGTACCCGTTTACCCGGCCGGGTATCCCCGTCCCCGCCCCATTAACTATAACGGCTTAACGGGGCGGGGAACGGGGATATTTTTTCTAACGGGGACGGGGAACGGTATGGACCGCTCCGGACCATCCCCGGGCCATTGCCATCCCTAAGCCCGCTTAGCTCAGTTGGATGCAACCATCTAGAATCCTAGATGGAATGAGCGATGAATACCACGCTCAATTCCCGACAGGAGAACAGATGAGTTACAGCAGAGGAAAAGCCTTTGTGTATCGGCCTTCGATGCACAAAATCGAATGCATAAAGTACACATTGAATGCACAAATTAATCGCACACTTGTGCCATCTCGCATATAAGCCGATGCACAAAATCTTTTCCTTGTAGCCAAACGCCTTGCCAATGCACATGTCGAGGCCTTTGTGTTGGAAAAATTAAAAAAAAGGAAAAGTAATAAGACCCCACGCGAGCATTAGAGTCAGCTCACTTGAGCGTTCTGTGGAAAGCTCGCGAACGCTCAGCGAGCATTCCTTTCGTTACGTCTTTTCCTCCGTTCCAAGAGGAACGGTAACATGACTTAATGGTTTAAAATATTATATATATATATATATATATATATATATATATATATATATATATATATATATATATATATATATATATATATATGGATAGTCTAAAGAAAGATAGAGAAAGCAGAAAATAAAAATCCAAATCCTAAAAATCTATTCGTTTGTTGAAGATCATGTTGGTGCAAGTGCTGTGATTTAAGAATCTGTCTCAACAAGAAAGTTTGGAATTTGAGAATCTGTCTCAACAAGGAAGTCTGTCTCAACAAGGAAGTCTGTCTTGGAGTTGGGAATCTATCTCAACAAGGAAGTCTGTCTCAACAAGGAAGTCTGTCTTGGAGTTGGAAATCTATCTCAACAAGGAAGTCTGTCTCAACAAGCTACTGGTGGTAAAAGATTTATTTAACATTTTTATTATTTTTTATTGGGCATCTGAAGAATCATTGGGTTTGCACCTCCACCCGATCGTGCTTGCGGTAGGAGGATCGGATCGAGCCGAGTCGTTGTACCTTGGGGACAAATCGCTAACAACCCGCACGAGGGGGCGAAAACTTATCCTTAGGGCAGTGTCTAACACGCCTCGACCAGTTTGATTCTTTTCAACTTTAGTTTATTTTTGAATTTTAATTTTAAATTATTTTTCTAACATTTTCTAGAAAAGGATTTTTTATAAAAATCAACACAATTTTCTAACAGCTATGGACAAGTTATCGTTCTTTTCTAGAAATTGCTAGATTTTTATTCCATCTACTTATTCTGTTTTTTTTTTTGCATGAGTTTGCTCAACATATAAAGGTTTCATGCCAAGAAAGATAGAGAAAGCAGAAAATAAAAATCCAAATCCTAAAAGATCTATTCGTTTGTTGAAGATCCTGTTGCTGCAAGTGCTGGGATTTGAGAATATGTCTCAACAAGGAAGTTTGGGATTTGAGAATCTGTCTCAACAAGGAAGTCTGTCTTAGAGTTGGGAATCTATCTTAACAAGGAAGTCTGTCTCAACAAGGAAGTCTGTTTTGGAGTTGGGAATCTATCTCAACAAGGAAGTCTGTCTCAACAAGCTACTGGTGGTAAAAGATTTATTTAACCTTTTTATTATTATATTTTTATTTAGGCATATGAAGAATCATTGGGTTTGCACCTCCACCCGATCATGCTCGCGGTAGGAGGATCGGATCGAGCCGGATCGTTATACCTTAGGGACAAATCACCAACAACCCGCACGAGGGGGCAAAACTTTTCCTTAGGGCAGTGTCTAATACGCCTCGACCAGTTTGATTCTTTTAACTTTAATTTAGATTTTTAATTTAAATTTTGGATTAATTATTCTAGAATTTTCCAAAAAAGATTTTTGCAAAAAATCAAAACAATTATTTTTCTAACAGCTAAGGACAAGTTATCGTTCTTTTCTAGAAATTGCTAGATTTTTATTCCATCTACTTATTCTATTTTTTTTTTTTGCATGAGTTTGCTCAACATATAAAGTTTTCATGCCACCCTGAAATGCCTGTGCATTAATGGTGCAAATGTTGCTATGCTAAATTATGATTATCCATAATTATCTCTTGAAATACTACTTGCTAATATAATATTGACAGCAAATTTTGTCTACGTCTTGACTCCAAATAATTTTGTCTAATTTTTTTTATTTGACTTAATGTTTATTCCATTTCTTTTCTGATGTTATACATGCTGCTTGACTAGGATGGTCACTCCACAAATATATTACCAAGACTGATGATTGTCAATTTACTTGGAATGTTATTAGTTTCTTGTTTATATCATATTTTCTTTAATATGAACGTGGTTTTCCTTATGTAGACTGCTATGAACCAAAGTTTCCCATCATGATTAATATTTCTCTTCATTACACCACTACTCCTCAAAACCCTATAGAGATCTTATTGCTAAATGAGATACTTTTTGCCTTAATGATAAATTGGAGACTTGGACATCTGGCACTGCATAACCAACCATATCTTATATGGGAAACTACTATCAATTTAGAAGGCAGTTTGCACTGCAATGAAAATTGTGACATTATGGGAACTGTGGTCCATCTCATCCCTCCACCATTCATGCATCTCACATTCTCAGCCATACACATTATTGTTGTCTTTTCTTCTCATGTACAAGACATCCCTAATGTTAGGGTAGCTACGCATCTGAGATTCATGAGAAGATGTTTGGATGCCCAGGGCCCTTTTATGCTAATTTCCTGCGCATGTACAGGTCTTTCTTTTCGAGAAGAAGTGAGAAAGAGAGTCAAGGGATGGTGAAGGCTTTTAATCGCCATGTTTTGATTTTCTGGGAATAAGGAAAATCACATTTTAGATGGGACAGCCTGTCACCAAAATATCAGGATTGGTTGCTTGACAGAATTTCCAATCTCTCCAATTTTTCTTGCCTTCTTAACTGTAAACACTTAGATGGTTTAGTGGATTTGTAGACATGTGAATGGGTCATCCAAGCATGTACATTTGAAGTTATAATTTTACTGCTAGCAGCATGTAGTATTTTTCCAAAAAAAAAAAATTTACTGTCAACAGCTCTACCAAACGGGACCTAAGTTGAAGTTATAATTTTTCCTATTTTATATCTATCAGGTTTGATGTTATCTTATTATTTACATGATAATGACAATCTAGTGGTCAATAGGGGTGCATGCTTGGCATGGCCATAGGGTCAATTAATGGACAACTGCATTGTATCCCAACGATGAACCTAATTTCCATGCCTATACAAGTCGCTATTTTTTTCCACTTATTATTCTGTACCAATAAAATGTGGATAGATGCGATACACATGGGAGGAAATTTCAATGTTACATGACCAAAAACAATGCCATGAAAACTTTCTTGAGTGTTAATATATTTATACAGGGAGAGGTGCTGAGCCATCTTCTTTATACATAGCATGAGGGCATTCTTATCCATGAAAGTGAAAAAAATGCCCTAAACCAGATAATGGTTAATTAAGTAATGGTTGCATTAATGGTGGGTTAAGCAAGTGCTAATCAGACAGTGAATTACTTTGTTCACTGGATAGATGGACAAGGGGTGAAGTCATCAAACAGTGGTTAACCATTCAGCATGCAAACAAAGCCTTGTTGAAAAACATACTTGCACTTGTGCACATAATATATGCGTGCTTGTATATAGATGTATTTTCATATCATTTTATTATTTTACTTGCAGTTATTAGTATATATTTGCATTCTTACATTAATGCAAAAGTTTTTCTATTCCAGATAAGTGTTTTCTGGTATAGTGGTTAATATTTAACATCTCCTTGTTGTGTTGTTCGTTGCTTAACAAAAGTGACAGCATTGGCAAATACTTGTTGCTTATCTACTATTGTGAATCTTTTATGTTACCAAATGACAAAGAATAGATAAACTTGGATGCTGTGACAAGGTATGTCATATAAATGCTCTATTTTGAATCTCTTAATATATTTGCCATGAGATTTAATAAAAGTTTTTATAATTTACTAAATAATCTCATGACTGTTGGAATATACAACTTATTGTTTACCTTATATTTGGATATTCAATTATAATATATCTTTGCCTGATTCTCTTATTTGAGGTCTAGTCCAAAAATAATATTATATCTTTAAAATTTGCCGAAAAGATTTTGGTAGATTAATTAACCAAGGAGTTATTTAGGAATGGAGTCCTAGATTCATCGAGGGGAATGTGGCTTAAGCCCATTATTTGGTCGCCAGCAGTGGATACCCAACCTCTGTAATTGGAGATCCCATGAATGAGGTTCAATGTGGTAGAAACGAAGCTGATTGAGTGATCGTGTTAGAGCACAAATTTTTGAAAATTTTTCATCACATCCCTATGATGAGTGCTCTTATAAAGTGACAAAGTAAATTTGTGTAAGGTTGAGTTATACTCTTAATGGATCCGAGGTAGGTTATCTGCAGGGTATTGTCACAAATACCCTTGGAGGATTCACCTATATGAGAATTGTCATATGAGGTCATGACTAAAGGTTTGGGCTAACCTTAAAAAATTCTCATGAAAAATCAAGGTACTAAGCGCAAGGCCTTTAATATGCGCTGACCGCTTAAACCCAATTGATTCATGCTATGTGTGTGATTAGTAGAAGTCTAAGTCAAGGACCTAGTTCAAGGTCTAATCCACTATGGCTCCTTCAAATGTATACAATCAACACTAAGTGAGGTTCAAGTCCACAAGATACCTCACCTATTGCGCAGTATAGGATGCCCTAAATTTTTTTGTATATTAATTTTAATATTTATTTTATTTTTTTTCTTTTGTGGGAGATTGTTGAAAAAGTTAAAAAAAAGGAAAGTAATAAGACCCCACGCGAGCATTAAATGCTCGCGTGGAGTCAGCTCGCTTGAGCGTTCCGCGAAAGCTCGCGAACGCTCAGCTAGCATTTCCTTCCGTTCAAGAGGAACGGTAACATGGCTTAACTGCTTTATATATATATATATGGATAGTCTAAAGAAAGATAGAGAAAGCAGAAAATAAAAATCCAAATCCTAAAAGATCTATTCGTTTGTTGAAGATCATGTTGCTTGCAAGTGCTGAGATTTGAGAATCTGTCTCAACAAGGAAGTTTGGGATTTGAGAATCTGTCTCAACAAGGAAGTCTGTCTCAACAAGGAAGTCTGTCTTGGAGTTGGGAATCTATCTCAATAAGGAAGTCTGTCATAACAAGCTACTGATGATAAAAGATTTATTTAACCTTTTTATTATTATTTTTATTTGGGCATCTAAAGAATCATTGGGTTTGCACCTCCATCCGATCGTACTCGCGGTAGGAGGATCGGATCGAGCCGGGTCGTTGTACCTTGGGGATAAATCGCCAACAACCCGCACGAGGAGGCAAAAACTTGTCCTTATGGCAGTGTCTAACACGCCTCGACCAGTTTGATTCTTTTCAACTTTAGTTTATTTTTTGAATTTAAATTTTAAATTATTTTTCTAACATTTTCTAGAAAAGGATTTTTTTATAAAAATCAACACAATTTTCTAACAGCTAAGGACAAGTTATTGTTCTTTTCTAGAAATTGCTAGATTTTTATTCCATCTACTTATTCTGGGGTTTTTTTTTTTGCATGAGTTTGCTCAACATATAAAGTTTCATGCCAAGAAAGATAGAGAAAGCAGAAAACAAAAATCCAAATCCTAAAAGATCTATTCGTTTGTTGAAGATCCTGTTGTTGCAAGTACTGGGATTTGAGAATCTGTTTCTGTCTCAACAAGGAAGTCTGTCTCAACAAGGAAGTCTGTCTTGGAGTTGGGAATCTATCTCAACAAGAAAGTCTGTCTTGGAGTTAGGAATCTATCTCAACAAGGAAGTCTGTCTCAATAAGCTACTGGTGGTAAAAGATTTATTTAATATTTTTATTATTATATTTTATTTAGGCATCTGAAGAATCATTGGGTTTGCATCTCCATCCGATCGTGCTCACGGTAAGAGGATCGGATCGAGCCGGGTCATTGTACCTTAGGGACAAATCGCCAACAACCCGCACGAGAGGGCAAAAACTTGTCCTTAGGGCAGTGTCTAACACGCCTCGACTAGTTTGATTCTTTTAACTTTAATTTAAATTTTTAATTTAAATTTTAAATTAATTATTCTAGTATTTTTTTTAAAAAAATTGTAAAAAATTAAAACAATTATTTTTCTAACACTTTGTCCAGGTGAACTGGGGCCAAGCGTTGGGAACGTGACACCAAATGGCTTGCACCGGCACCACCGGCCGGCGTCACATGAAGCACATGCAAGCCGCCATCACGGGCGACCGCCGCTCTCGTCCCATCAATTTGCTTCCCTGATGGCGAAAAAACAAACACACATGAAATTGGAGGGCCGGCGTGGGTGGGTGACCATCAAATAAAAGGGACGCCCTGTCCCTCTCTAGCTCCTTATCTCCCCTCTTTTGCAACTAAACAAAGTGAAGCCCTTTATTAGCAGCACTATTGATGGTTCTCACATGTCATGAACACTAGGAGAGATGGAGACGGCTTCATTTGGATGACTTGGATGATGGAGTGTTCCAAGGTTCATGAGAGATGGTTGAAAGGCATTATGCCATGATTTTGTTCTATATGGTGTCAATTATTGATACAACATTAACTCATAGAACATGGTTATTAGATTAAATAAGTAAAAGGTTAGAAATAGCATTTATTAGAATGGATATATCAAGTAGATGGACATCAGCATCACTTCCTCTCTTATTTATTTATTTATTTATTTATTTTAAAAAAGAAAGGTTGAACGGATCAATATTAATAACCATAACCAATAATGACCTATCTTTATTTTTCGACCTCAATTTAGGACAATGTGATTTCAAAAAAATGTCAAGTGTACTTATAAGAAAAGAACACCAATAAGAAATGATGTGGCTGATCAAAGCTGCGAGTAAGTTAACGGCCAAAATTACCTGACATCAGAAGTTGAAAGGATGCTAACGGCTCTAGCTCTAAGACGGTCCCAGCTCCTAAGGCGGCCCCAGCTCCTAGACGGTCCTGGTTCTAAGGCGGCCCTAGGTCCTAGGCGGCTCCGGTTCTAAGGCGGCCCTAACTCCTAGCCAGCCTCGGTTCTAAGGTGGCCCTAACTCCTAGGCGGTTCCAGTTCTAAGGTGGCCCCAGCTCTTAGGCGGCCCAGCTCATAGGCTGCCCCGATTCTAAGGTGATCTCATCTCTAGGCTCGGCTTCAACTTTTCGGACAAGCTTTCACTTCTGGCGAAACTAGGCCCACCAACCACCTTTGATCTATGTGTGTCTAATAAGACAAGCTCCACTAGCTCTAGCACAAGCCTAAAAAGTCGGCATCCACCATGAAGCTTTAATGACTTCGGATCAAACGAGTCTAAAAAGTCATTATCCATCATGAAACTTTAATGACCTCAGATCAGATGAGTCTAAAAAAGTCATCACCTACCAAAAGTACCAATCACCCAATTCAGATGGGATAAATCCCATCAATTCTGACATTCTATCCAAAAAAGTAGTGATTTATCATGAGACTCCAAACTTCTCAAGCAAGCCTCATAAATTTTAAGTATCAATAAAACGGGTAAGAAAAATCCCTGACGAAGGGAGGAACTAAGAAAAAAAAACACTTAAAGAGCTAAAAAACCCCAAGCTTTCTCTTTTGAGCCTATTCGAGCTCACGGCTATGATTCTGATTACTAGAGGGTCTCCACCGAAATATCCGGCCCTCGGAACTTTTGCAGATCTCGGTGCGGAGGTGGAATTTCCTTGGCAAACTCACGGCACATCCATTAATGCTCAAGGATATCAGCTCAAGGTGATCAGGTATCATTAGATTGGCATGCCAGAAAGGGGGGCTGAGCACCTTGAAGGAAGGATAGCTCTGTAACTCTGAGTTGCAAGCTTGCCCTCTCCCGAACAACGATGGTGGTGACCCATACTCAAAAGATTTCTATCAGTCATACTGGGGGGGCATCCCCTTTGCGCTGAGCAATCAGAGGCCAACCCCCTGCTCTTTCTTCACCATCAGTTTTAGCTGCTCCACAAGAACAATTGACCACTCTTACTCAGCAAGTCCAAGCTCTTGTTGGGTAGTTCGTAAGTTACAAGAGCAACGTCCGATGGCTGTTCAGCAGCAACTCGGGCCTCCCATGTTGCCTGCAGCAGTCACACCAGCCAGCCAGCAATCCACATACAGAAGACCTCCTCCGAAAGAGCATCACCACCGTCATGCTCCGTCTAAGCGCCACCACCGCAAAGCCCCTCAAGGGTCGCAGTCTTTTATCCGTCGCTCAAGCAGTCCCTTCTTTAGACAACGGCATGAGAAGGAACCAGGCACACACCACCACCAACGTCATCTCTTCCCTCGCTCATCTTCTGAATCAACGAGTGAGAACATCAACTACAAAATGGAGAGGCGCTTGGAGGAGCAGCATTAGCGGTTGGAGGAGCTCAGCCAGAGGCTCAATAATCAACCATATGAAGAGTTATAATGCCCTCATGCAAGTCCAAGGGATGACTGATACCCTTCTATATATTGCTTTCCCTACTATCCTTCGGAAAGCAGTGCATGCTTGGTATTTTCGTCTACCTTCACGCAGCATCGACTCTTTTCGACAGTTGGAGAAAATGTTCTTAACGCATTTCGATGTTTGTCGAAAGATTCCTCGGGTGGCAAATAGCATGTTCTCCATTCGATAGAAGGAAGGAGAACATTTGAAAGATTTTGTAGCCCATTTCAAGATGGTGGCCCTCGAAGTTTATCATCTCAATAATGTTGTGGCCACTTTGGCCCTAAAGTGGGGATTTCGTTCCTTCCGTTTCACTTATTCATTAGATAAAAGGCCTTCTAGCTCCTATACCAAGCTCCTAAGTTGTGCGCAGAAATATAATCATGCCGATGAAGCTACTTCACTCGAAGGAAAACTGAGAAGAGATCTGGTAAGAGACTGGCCGCGTGGAGCCAAGCAGACCTCCCCCTAAGAAGCCTAAGCCCTTGCACCAGCCAAATCATCAGTGCCGGAGCTTTACCCTAGAGAGAATAACCTCACACATCTCCTCGCTGCCAGGTCTCATATTCTCATAGAGATCAAGAGTGAGCCTTACTTTCGGCATCCTTTCCGACTGAAGAAGGATGCCACTCGTAACCGAAGTCATTACTACCATTTCCATAGAGATTACATCCATGATACTAAAGACTATCACAATTTAAAGTGTACCATCGAGGAGCTCATCCAGAGAGGCTACCTTGGGAAGTTCATCCAGAAAGGAGGACCTTCAGCTGTCCCAGCCCTAATGGGGCCTCCGCCTGTCCAGGCCAACATCGATAATACTCCAACGAAAAAAATGGTAGGCATGCTTTCCTAGAAGGCAGCTTCATCCTTTAAAAGATCGAGTGAGGAGGAAATAGAAAATGTAATCCCCTTTTTCGAAGGGGAACTAGCAGGGGGGAACAATCTGAATGATGATAGTATTATCGTCTCTATACGATCGCTAAGTATTCTGTAAAAAGAATTCTGGTTGATAGTGGAAGCTTCACTGACATCCTTACTTATGATGCCTTTGTTCGGATGAATTTATCTTCCAGCTCTCTCCAATCGGTGACGGTGCCTCTGATTGGTTTCATAGGGGACTCTGTGAGGATAGAAGGTGAAATCACCCTACCGGTTACAGTAGGATCGCCGCCATATCAAAGCGTGGTCCTAATAAGGCTTTTGGTAGCCCAAGTGCCTTTGGCCTACAATGCCATACTCGGTCAACCTAGCCTGAACCTCCCGGATGCAGTGATATCCACCAAACGCCTTTTTGTTAGATTTCCTACCAGTAAAAGGGTCGGCGAGATGCATGGGAAGCAAAATCCAGTACAATTATGCTATCATATGGCTCCCAGCCCTTAGGAGATGTTGATCCCACCAGCCTCAATGCTGCTCGATCTCAGAGAATCTGAAAGAAAAGGAAGCCAGCCAAGCACTTGCTAACCTATCCACTAGGGGACAATCCTGCGAGGGCTGTACAAATTGGTGAGCTTCTTTTCTTGGAGATGAAGAATCACCTCCTTGCCTTCTTGCGGGTGAACTCAGACATCTTAGCCTAGTCAACGTTGGACATGCCCAGCATACCTTCGAAGGTAATTACTCATAAACTTAATATTGACCCAAAGTATTGGCCTGTCCATCAAAGAAGAGAAGTTTTGCCCTCGAGTGGCATAGGACCATTGATGAGGAGGTCAATAAGCTACTTGCTACTGGTCACATTCGGAAAGCACAATATTCGAATTGGCTAGCCAATGTGGTGATGGTCCGAAAGGCAAGCGGAAACTGAAGAATCTGCATTGACTTCACTAATCTTAATAAAGCATGTCCGAAGGATAGCTTCTCGCTACCGCGAATTGACCAATTGGTAGATTTCACATCCAATCATGAGCTCCTCATCTTCATGGACACCTTCTCTGGATACAACCAAATAAAGATGGACTAGGCGAATGAAGAAAATACCTCATTCATCACTGAGAAGGGCATTTACTGCTACAAGGTAATGTCCTTTGGGTTAAAAAATGCAGGGGCTACTTACCATAGATTAATGAATAAGGTCTTTACAGATCAGATTGGGCACAACATAAGGTGTATGTAGATGATATGCTAACTAAGAGCACCTGCATCGCCAACCATATTGTTGATTTAGAGGAAACATTCAATAACCTCCGATGCCATCATATGAAGCTCAACTCTCGCAAGTGCGCATTTAGAGTCACTGCCAAGAAATTTCTAAGCTTTTTGGTGACCCAGCGAGGGATTGAAGCAAACCTGAAGAAGATTCAGGCCATTCTTGACATGAGGCAATCAGTTAATAAAAAAGAGGTGCAGCGGCTCACCGAAAGAGTGGCCGCTCTAAGCAGGTTCCTGTCAAGATTAGCTGAAAGATGCCTACCTTTTTTCAAAGCTTTACGCAATGCGAACAGCTTCGAATGGACGATTGGCTATCAAAAAGCCTTCAAGGAACTGAAAGAGTTTTTGTCCACCCCACCATTATTGTCAAAGCCAAGAGAGGGAGAAAGGCTCTTTCTTTATCTTGCTTCTTCCTTGAAGGCAGTCAGCTTTGTTTTAGTGTGCTTTGACTCTGATGGAGCATAGAAGCCTATCTACTATACTAGCACAAAAGTAGCCAACTCCATTCTAGTGCGCCTCGACTCTAATGGAGCACAGAAGCATGTCTACTATACTAGCAAAGTGGTCCATAACGCGTAGGTCAGGTACTCCAGAACTAAAAAAATTATTTTTGCTCTAATTATTTTTGATCAGCGTCTCAGGCCATACTTTCAAGCCCATCCGATCGTAGTGCTCACGGACCAACCTCTTAGAGCTATTCTAGTTCGTCTTGATACTTCCAGTCGATTGTCTAAATAGGCAATCAAATTGAAAGAGTTTGATCTTTCATTCCAGTCCAGATATACCCTGAAGTCCCAGGTGTTAGCAGATTTCCTAGTGGTATGTACCTGGATCGAGGATCTATATGAAGATTTTCCAATGATATGTTCAGATGCTAAGGAGGGCACGGTGAAGACCTAGATCCTCCATATTGATGGCGCATCCAATTCTCAAGGAAGTGGTGCTGGTCTTCTTCTTGCAAATCCAGAGGGCATTGTACTGGAGTACGCTCTTCGATTCTTCTTCAAAGCTACAAATAATTTAGTTAAGTATGAGGCCTTATTAGCCGAAATCAAACTCGCACAGGGGCTTGGAGTGAAGCATCTCAGGGCCTTCACCGACTCGCAACTTATCTCTAGATAAATCACTAGAGAATATAAAGCTCGAGACCCCATTATGTCTCGATATCTAAGTAAGGTCAAGTCACTGACCTCCTCATTAGCTTATTTCACTATTAGCTATATTCCCAAGGGTGAAAATGCCAGAGCTGACATCTTATCACGGTTAGCCACTTCGATGAATAAACACCCTGGGAGGAACATATGTTGAGCACCTGAAAACTCCAAGTATTAATACAGTGGAAGAAGTTCTACCAATCGCATAGGAGCCAATATGGATGGATGCCTACATCTGCTACCTCATCGATGGTACTCTTTTCACTGATCATGCAGAGGTCAGGCTACTTAAGTGGAGGGCTTCCAAGTTCGTACTCCTAAATGGGCAATTATATAAGAAGTCCTTCTCTTATCCCCTCCTTAAATGTGTTGATCCTGCACATGTCAATTATATCCTCAAAGAGATCTATGAAGGCATATGTGGGAACTATCTAGGGGCATATCACTGGCATATAAGGCTCTCCGTCAGGGATATTATTGGCTCACTATGCGAAAGGATGCTACTGAGCTAGTTCAGAAGTGCGACAGCTACCAGCGATATGCTAATATCCAACGACAGCCAGCCTCTCAGCTAAGCCCGCTTTTTGCCCCATGGCCCTTCACTCAATGGGAATGGATATCCTTGGATCGTTCCCCCCATCGCTAGGTCAACGAAGGTTCTTGCTTATCACCATTGATTACTTAACCAAATGGGTCGAAGTTGAGGCATTAGCCAAAATCATCGAGAGCAAGGTGAGGACATTTTTTTAGAAGTCTATTAGCTGCCATTTTGGGCTACCTCACACTATCATTACTGACAACGGTCGATAATTTGATAATACTGCATTCAAGACTTTTTGCACCGAGCTGGATATCTACCACCGATTCACTTTCATCAGACATCTACAAACCAATGGAGAAGCATAAGTTATGAATCGGACCATCCTTCAGGGACTTAGAATCCGATTGGATGAGTTCAAGGGCAGATGGGTGAAGGAACTTCCAAGTATACTGTGGGCGTATCATACAACTCTAAGGATCCCCATAGAGGAGACTCCTTTCGTTCTCATCTTCAAATCTGAAGCGGTCATCTGGTGGAGATTGATCTTCCAAGTCCTCGAGTGGAGTCATACAATGAAAAAAATAACCCCCCTCAACTGAGAGCCAGCCTCGACTTCATCGATGAGGCGCAAGACTAAGCACGGCTCAAAATTGCTGTCTTTCGTCAGCGAGCAGCAAAATATTACAATGCCCGGGTCTTCCTCAAGACGTTTGCCCTAGAGATCTAATTTTTAGAGGGCTAAAATATCCAAGCCAACCGAGGAGGGCAAGCTATCTCTAAATTGGGAGGGACCCTATCGGGTTATTAAAGCACTTCACCAAGGAGCGTATCAGATCGAAGAGCTCGATGGATGGCTAATCCCACGCACTTGGAACGCAGATAACCTTCGCCGGTATTCTCAGTAGTGAATGTGTTTGGTTGATGAAAATAAGAAGAGCTTAAATATTGTCCTCCTGTCTGACTTGGAGAATTTTACAACCCCGAGGTAGTTTCAAAAGGCTCTCGGTGGCCCCGTGATCATAAGGTCACCTCCGGGCTGGCCAAGAAACCCCTGAGGCGGTTTAAGACCTATGATTCTGGTAGCCCCAAGTCAACTCCCAGGCCAACCGAGAAACCCCCGAGGTAGTTCTAAAAGACTCTCGATGGCCCCGCGATCATAAGGTCACCTTCGGTCCGACCGAGAAACCCCTGAGGCGGTTCAAGACCTATGGTTCCGGTGGCCCCAAGTCAACTCCCAGGCCTACCGAGAAACCCCAAAGTAGTTCCAAAAGGCTATCAATGGCCCCACGATCATAAGGTTACCCCCTAACCGGCCGAGAAACCCCCAAGGTGGTTCAAGACCTATGGTTCTAGTGGCCCCGAGTCAACTCCTGGGCCGACTGAGAAACCTTTGAGGTAGTTCCAAAAGGCTCCCGGTGGCTCTGCGATCATAAGGTTACCCCCAAGCCGACCGAGAAACCCCCGAGATGGTTCAAGACCTATGGTTCTGGTGGCCCCGATCAACTCTCGAGCCGGCTAAGAAACCCCCGAGTAGTTTCAAAAGGCTCTCGGCATGCCTACGATCATAAGGTCACCCCTGAGCCAACCGAGAAACCCCCGAGGCGGTTTAAGACCTATGGCTCCCATGGTCCCGAGTGAACTCCCGAGCTGAATGAGAAACCCTCGAGTAGTTTCAGAAGGCTCTCGGCGGCCCCGCGATCATAAGGTCACCCCCATGCCGGCCGAGAAACCTCCAAGATGGTTCAAGACCTATGATTCCAGCGGCCTCAAGTCAACTCCTGGACCAGCCGAGAAACCCCCAAGGTAGTTTCAAAAGGCTCTCGGCGGCCCCGCGATCATAAGGTCACCCTTGGCTAGCTGAGAAACCCCTGAGGTGATTCAAGACCTATGGTTCCGATGGCCCCGAATCAACTCCTGGGCCGACTGAGAAACTCCCAAGGTAGTTTCAAAAGGCTCTTGGCGGCCCCACGATCATAAGGTCACTCACGGGACGGCCAAGAAACCCTCGAGGCGGTTCAAGACCTATGGTTCCGGTGGCTCCGAGTCAACTCTTGGACCGATCGAAAAACCTCCGAGATAGTTTCAAAAGGCTCTCGATGACCCCGCGATCATAAGGTCACCCCCAAGCCTACCAAGAAATCTTTGAGATACTTTCAAAAGGCCCTTAAAGAACCTACGACCACCATCATTACCCGAGGAACACTCTGGCAAATGCCTGAAGGGCAGAGGCGAGCCCAAGTGTCCCAATGAAGTCTATACACCGGGTTGCTGACGCTCAAAGCATGCCAAAGAGATCGGAGGTGCACCTTGTCAAGTCTAAAGGCCAAAGCCAAGACATGATTACCAAAAGACTAAGGCGCTACAAAATCCAAGTCCATTATTCTTAAACAAAATATTTCTTTCATTGATATTATTTCAGTGTCATACAAAAAGACCAACTCTAGTCAGATTACAAAGTATCAAAAAGGAAAAGAAGATGAAATCTAGGGCTTGGCGGGTCCCGGCCCACCTTCGGCGTTATCACTCTCTGAATCTTTTTTTTTTCTTCGAGCTGAATGCATTCAAGGCCACTAATTTTGAAGATCTGGGAGACCTTCTCCTTACATTTCTTGAAGCCCTAGAGGAAGGCGTTGATGGCCGCCTCACTCAACTCCACAACAAAATCAGTGGAGCCTTTGTAATGCTCCATAGCTTCCCTAGCTCGAGTTTTGGCGGCAGCCACCTTCTTCGTAGCTTCTCGAGCTTGGGCCTCGGTGGCAGTCATCCTCTCCCATGAGGCTTGAGCATCCACCTCCGCAAGAGCCAGCTTCTCCATGGTAGCGCAGGCCTCGGACTTGACCTTATCAGCCCTCTCTTCGGTATGATCCAACTTGAGGAGAGTGTCTTCCAACTTCTCCTCAGTCTGATTAAGCCTCATCATGGCCTTCGCCAATTTGGCCCCGATGACTCTGGCCTTCCTCTTGGACTCCTCGACATGGGCCTTCAAAAATGGCTCTCCTCCTGGGGTAGCATGGAGCTCGCTGGCCTCCTTTATCTCTCGAGCCCTAACCTTGGCCAACTCCTTGGCCAAGCTGTCGGCTCGGGTCTTGGTGGCAATCAACTCCTACCGGGCACGTTCATAGTTGTTGGCAGCTCCAATGCAGGCATCCCAGAGGACAAAAAGGCTATTGGACATCTGCATGAACCAATCAGTCAGGGCTCAGATCAAATCCAGCGTAAGGAGACATGAAGCCGATAAGCTTACCTGAAGGGCGGCAGCGAAGAGGGCATCAAGGGCTTCGATGATCAATTTATGGCAGAGCTCGGCTTGAAAGTTTGGGAGGCTGGACCGACTCAATACGCGCTCCGCCAGCCAACCACAGTGCATTATCGACACTTGAAATGGCCGACTCCTTGGGGCACTGGTGGGCGGTGTTCCTCCTTTCGGCATCGGTTGGGCAGCCGACGGAGCATCGTCTTCAACTTCCACAATTGGAGGCGCCCCAACCCTCACCTCTAGTGTGGCTTCACCCCCTGTCTTAGTAGTGGCCGGGGGCTCGTCCCTCGATGGCCCCACCTCAACTTCAATAGGGGAAGGCCCCATTACTGGCACCTTGGCTGGGAAACTCTCCCTCCTCAACTCTCCCATTGGTATAGCCTCAGGGGAAGCCGCGGGGGCCTAGGATGACTCGCCCTGTTCTTCCCGGCGAGGCCTCTTGGGCGCTACCTGACTGTATCATCTGCAACCTCTCTCCTCCTTCGGATGCCTGCCATCAAATGTTTGGAAGAAAACCTCATCGCTGTACAGAGCACCAAAATTCAAAAAATAAAATGACTAAAGGGTAGGGCGCTCATCGGGCGCCTGTGCTGATGACGCCGGTGCTACGCCAGCCTCATGGAGGTTGCTCTCCAATAACAGCTCCCGACAAGGAGGAATGTCAAAAGACATCAGCGAGTCAGAGATTTTTTGATCTTCCTCATTTATAATTGAGTTCTTATTGGGACTAACATCAGGATTCCCCCAACCCATCTTCACTCCATCCATATGGGCATAGAAGAATCAAGATTTTCATCCCTTGTTTTGGAGGGCAAATTAAGTTTGAGGGTTCTTTTGGGTCCGAAGGTGTAACTCCACCATCCAGCCTTATTGGGATTACGGAGTTTGTATAGAGCCCAGAACAAGGAGACTCGGGCAAAAATGTCATGAAAATGGTAGAGTACAATGAATGCGCAAATGATCCGAATGGAATTCGGAGTCAACTATGCCAGGACGATGTCATACCTATCTAAGAGATTAAGAAAGAAATGATGAAAGGGAAGACAGAGCATGCTTCTAAAAAATTTCTCATACAAGGTAACCCCACCGGACTGACTAGAGGTTACTCTGTCATTAGAATGGAGGATAGAAAGACGAACACTGTTGGGTATCTTATACTTGGCCCTAAGGTCTTCTATCTCTTGGGAGGACATGGTGGAGGCTATCTCCTCCGGATCGAAAGATTCAGAAATGGCAGCCAGAGGGGGTACCAGACGACTTGGTGGTGGAGAGACCCTAGGTGATGATTGGGCTACGGTTGTCAGGCGATCATGCTTGGAGATGCCATTGGGCACCTGACGCCATGCCTGGAGGATCTCATCCTCGAAGGGTTCTACCATGGGACTCTTACCCTTTCTACTAGAACGAGGATCCATAAGGAACAAAAGAAAAGGGATGAAGAAGTGAAAGGGATTGACCTAAAGAGTAGAGAGACAGAAGCCAAAAATGCAAGGCTCAGAGGGCGAAGAAGGCATAGAGAAGGTACTAGAGGCATGAAGAGCTTGAAGGAATAGGCGGGACGATCTTTATACACGACTTTTGAAACGTTCCGCCTACTACAGCACCACGTGGAAACCTATAAGTGGAGGCTACATCTAGCTGTCAAAAGACTCTTCGCTACTCAAGATATAACGCCTTGGTGATGCTTGGGGAGTGCGATCCGCACCCAATGATGAGACTTGGATAAGAGCGATCCAATAATGGTGCCCTGCCTTTTTTCATCGATGAAAGTGATGGGGCACGAAAAAAAAATTGGTGGAATGAGGGGATGGTGATGTGTTCTAAGTGATTACCACCCTTAATGAACATTTGAGCCCAAGCTATGGTTGAATTCATGCATGGGAGAAATGAAGAACATCAAACCGGAAGCAGAAATCTAAACACCCTTGTGCAAGCTTCTTTCAAATAAATAAAAAGATTAGGATCTAAAGGTATGGAAACCTTCAAACTAAGTTAAGCCACCTTTAAAACTTCAGATCTAAAGGACCAAGAGGTTTTTTTTTCAACAATGAAGTAAGATCTTAAAGTGGAAGTGATGTACTAAACACTCAAAGAATTGAGGGTTGGTTGACAAGATCTACACTCCTTACTTAAGAACTCACCTTGGCACTTGATCCTTGACGTGGAGCCATCATCCTCAACTCTAACATCCTCAAGAGAACCTGCAAGTGATCAAAAGTAAGACCGTGGAGGCAAAGGAATTGAAGGAAATAAAAAAAATCGAACAAGAAAGGAAGGATTTGAAAAATTTTGCTGAGACTTGGGTAGCAATTGTCCTTCTTCCTGAAACTATTATGGAACCTTGGTAGAATGGTTTAGAGTAGCAAATTGGGCCTCTCACCCTCTCCCTCAAGGAGTGACCTAGATCTAAGACTAGGGAAACACGAGCCTCAACTCAAACTAAGAGCATCTCACCCTCTTCATACTCAAAGATGAACAAAGCACTTGGCAAAAGAAATCAAATAAACTTGATTTTATTTCTCAAACTTCATATCTACAAGAGGGAAAGCTTGGCCTATTTATAGGCCAAAGGACTTCCAGAAATTTTAGCCCAAAAAACTAAAAGATCATAACAATCTAAGGATTAGTTATGATATAGCTAACTAATTACAATCAATCCCTAACAAATTTGGTTGCATCAGCTTCCATGTGGCACCTCCTTAGTTTGCCATGTGTCATCATCAGATACCTCCATGTGTCCTCCAAGATTTAACTTCCAAAGAGAAGATTTGATGTCTTAATACTTTGAGACTCAAGGCAGGAAGTGTCGATACTTTGAGACTTGGCAGAAGTTGAAATTTTGCAGCATGAGTTGCCACTTGAGAAATTGAAACTCTTGGCTCGAGTAAGTGGAACCTGCGGAAAGTAAATTAACTACAAAACCAAAGAGTGTATGTCTGCAACCTTTTCTTCTTGCTGATGTCCCCATCAATTCTTCCCGGGTGAAAAAAACTCGGCCCTGACGAGTATGGATCATTTTGGCTTTGGTAATATTCAAGCAGATCTGGATCGATCCTTTGTAGTTCTTCTTGAGTGATCCATGAGTCTTCAGAATCAGGTCTACCTTGCCAATGAACTAAGTAGCGTTGATAGTCTTTATTTTGGGTAGTGACAATCTTGTTATCTAATATTCGTTCAATTCTTTCTCGCTTTGTGGCTGGTGGACACTCTGGGATTGGTTCACTCTCAAAGGATGGATCAGGTCCTAAAAACTCATTGGGATTCATTGTTGGTTCCTTGTATTCTTCCAGATCTAAAATATTAAAGGTGGAACTAATACCAAAGTCAGAAGGTAGGTCCAGTATAAGCATTAGGTCCAATTCTTTTATTATTTTGAAAGGACCTGCACCATGGGCGTGTAGTTTCTTCATAGTTCCCTTTGGAAACTGTTCAGGTCTGAGCCTTATCATGACAAAGTCTCCTACATAAAATTCTTTTGCTCTTCTATGGGAATTAGTCATATGCTTGTAACTCTCATTGCTTATATGAATTTTCTCGCTAATTTCTTTGTGTAAATTCCTAATGTATTGTGCATATGACTCAGCAGACTCTGATGTTCGTACATGCATGGGCAATGGAATGAGGTCTATTGGCTTTCTTGGTTTATACCCATGAATAATCTCAAAAGGACTTTTTCTAGTGGATCTGTTAATTGAACTATTATAGGCAAACTCTATATGTGACAGTAAAAGGTCCCAATTTTCAGTATGTTTTCCCACTAACATCTCAACATATTTTCAAGACTTTTATTTACAACTTCTGTTTGATCATCAGTTTGGGGGTGATAAGTGGTAGAAAAGTTTAACTTGGTTCCTAGCAGGTGCCATAGGGTTTTCCAAAAGTAACTGGTGAACTTAGCATCCCTATCAGACACATGGTTTTAGGTAACCCATGTAATCTAACCACTTCATCTAGAAATAACTTGGTCACTTTTGATGCATCGAAGGTCTGGGAACAAGGCAGAAAATGTGCCATTTTAGAAAATCTATCGACTACCACAAAGATGGAATCATGTCTCCTTAACATCTTTGGTAGTCCCAACACAAAGTCCATACTGATGTCTTACCAAGGTCGATCAGGGACGGGTAAAGGGGTGTATAGTCCAGTATTTTGTTTTTGCATTTTAGCAATAACACATGTCCTACACTGGGCTACGACTTGGGCAACATTTCGTTTTAAGCTGGGCCAAAAGAATTGTTCCTCCAAAGCTAGAATAGTTTTATTTCTTCCGAAATGGCCCGCTAAACCTCCGGCATGGATTTTCCAAATCAAGAATTCCCTAATTGAGGTTCGGGGAATACACAACTTATCTCCTTTAAAAAGGAACCCATCATGAAGAGTAAAGTCTTTGTATTCTCTAGAAGGCCTTAGACTGACAGATTCAAAAATCTCACTAAAGTCAGGGCAACTTTTATACTCTTCCTTCAACTTATCAAATCCTGTGACTTCAGTACTTACGGACGTCAAGAGCATAGAACGTCGACTTAAAGCATCGGCAACCTTATTATCATAACCAGCACAGTGTTTTAGAACAAAGGTGTAAGCTTGGATGTACTCTACCCATTTTCCATGCCTAGGGTTTAACTTCTTTTGGGAGGTAAGGAATCGGAGGGCTTCATGATCGGAAAATAGAACAAACTCCTGCGGTAACAAGTAATGTCTCCAATATTTCAAAGCCTGAACTACTATAACTCCTTGTCATAGGTGGAATATCTCAACTTTGCGCCATTTAGTTTCTCGCTAAAAAAGCTACCAGATGGTTCTCTTGACTTAAAACTCCACCAATTCCAATCCCAGAGGCATCACAAGCAACCTCAAAAACTTTAGAAAGTCAGGCAACCTTAAGATTGGTGCTTGTGTCATTCTTCCTTTAATCTCAAGGAAGGCTTTATTGGCTTGTTTGGTCCATTCAAAATTTCCTTTCTTAAGACAATCCGTGATTGGAGCAACAATGGTGCTAAACCCTTGGATGAATCTCCTATAGAAGGTGGCAAGACCGTGGAAGCTACGGACGTCATGTATGTTCTGGGTTCGGGCCACTCGACTATGGACTTAATTTTCTCGGGATCAGCAGAAACCACCATTAGTAGTAACAATGAACCCTAGAAAGGTTACTCTGTTAGTCATGAATTCGCACTTCTTCAGATTGGCATATAGATTTTTTTCTAACGGTGTAACAGACTTGTCTAAGATGATCTAAATGGTTTTCCCTAGTCTTACTATAGATGAGGATGTCATCAAATATACTACAACAAAATTTTCTCATGAAAGGTCTTAAAACTTGAGTCATGATCCTCATAAATATACTAGGGGCATTTGATAGACCAAAGGGCATAACCAACCACTCATAAAGACCATCCTTAGTTTTGAATGCAGTTTTCCACTCATCTCCAGGTTTGATCCTAACCTGGTGATAACCACTCTTAAGATCAATCTTGGAAAATATAGTGGCTCCGATCATCATGTCAAGATCATCAAGGCGAGGGATAGGAAATCGATACTTGACCGTAATTTTATTGATGGCATGACTATCGATGCACATTCTCCAAGTGCCATCCTTCTTCGGGGTTAGTAGGGCAGGTACTGCACAAGGACTTAAACTCTTCCTAATAAACTTTTTCTGGAGAGATCTCCAACTTGTCTTTGTAGCTCAACGTGCTCAGTAGGATTCATTCTATAGTGAGGTAGGTTAGGCAAGGTGGCTCCTGAGACTAGATCAATTGTATGTTGAATATCCCTAAGTGAGGGCAGGNAAGTGGGGGCAGGTGATTGGGTAAATCTTCTGGGAATACATCCTTAAAGTCTTCTAAGATCTTTGTGACTTCTTGAGGTGGTTCCTTAGGATCTTCATTCCGACTTTCTTTAAGTGCCAAAATCCACATAGGTGATCCTTCATTGATTTCTTTCTCTATTTCCTTGACACTGATCAAATTCAGATCTTGTTTCTTCTCTTTCAAATCATTAGATCCTTTCTTGATATTGTCCTTAGGTGGGGTTGAGTTAATGATAAGCTTTTTCCCTAGATGGTTGAAAGCACAAAATTTGATTGACCATATAAAATTGCATCATGATCATACAACCAAGGTCTATCCAAAATGATGCTACTTACTCCCATGAGTAGTACATCGCACCAGACTTGTTCATGATAGGATTGGATTTGAATGGGAACTTGACATCTGGATTTAATGGGAATGGATGTTGAATCTATCCAAGAAACTTTGTATGGATTGGGATGGGGAACAGGGGTCAAGCTTAAATTCTTAATGGCTTTAGTGGAAATAGCATTCACACAACTCCCATTGTCTATAATGATTTTATAAACCTTCTCCCCTATCTTAACAAATGTTTGGAGTATATTAGTTCTTCTCCAATCCTCCTTTTCCTTTGTTTGGGTCAAAATTCTAACAACACCCAAAGTCTCATCATAATCAATCTCTTCTTCCTCTTCATCATATTCATTGATCAGATTGGATTCAGCCTCATATACCTCTTTTTCAAACTCTTTAGTATCTTCAGGGTCCTCTTCAGCTAGTTCTCCTATGTGTAGAGAACGGGCAGGGCATTGGTTGGCATAGTGTCCCTTCCTGTTACATTTAAAACAATGGACATTCGGGTTGTTACTCTTTTGAACTACAGGGGCCTTACCCTTGTCACTCGTTTGACCGGATGGGATAGTAGGAGTGGGGTGATTTGGTCGCATTTGGTTGAACCCTGGTTTCTGAGTAGGGGTGCTAATCTTACTTAGTTCGGGTCTTCTGACTATCGGTCCCCTTTGAAACCTTTCACAATCTCTGGCTATTTGATAGGCTTGGTCTAGGTCAGTGATTTCTCTTAGAAATAATTCCTTTTGAATTTCTTCACGCAAACCGGCTCTAAACCTAACAATGTTACAGCTTCTGATTCATCAATGTTACACCTCATCGCAAACTCATCAAACTTGGTAATATATTCAGACACAGTCTTATTGCCCTGGTATAATCTTTGCCACTGATCTAATAGTCTTTGGTGATAGGACATAGGGACATACTTTTCCCTAAGCTTGATTTTCATAGCTCTCCAAGTGGTTATGGGCATGTCTCCTCTTTGCCTAAGCATTCGCCCGATATTCTCCCAGTATAACCTAGCCTGGCGGACTAACCTCAGTTTGGCAAACTTATACTTTCTCTCCTCGGTCATCTCATACCATTCAAAATATTGATCCATTTCTCCCTCCCAATCAACATAAGCTTTAGGGTCTAGGCTTCCATCAAAGATAGGAGCCTCTAATCGAATGTTCCTCATGGCTCTTTCATCTTGATCTAAGTAATCCTGGTGAGGTCGCCTAGGGATACGATCAGGAGTAAAGTCAGGCCGATGGACTCGACGGGCTTCTTCCATGAAATCAGGATCAAGTCTCCTTGGATTGTATTCAGGGATGTGCACATGATATTGGGCTCTTGGACCTCGAGGAATTGACCTAGATGATTCAGGTTCGATGGGATCCTTTGAGGCTCTTCAAGGGTCTCAACTCTATCTTTTACTTGACCTAATTCTTTGTTGATTTGCCCTAATTGCTCAGTTACAGTGTCTAACTTTTCAGTCAGGGTCCTCATAAAGAGTTCAAGATTAGGATCCATAGGTACAAACCAAGAAAGATAGAACTTTTGACCTATAAAACAAGAAGTACAAACCTAGCTTCTAGGGCTCCTAAACCTAGAAGTTCAAAATACAAGACTTGACTAGGTACTAGTTAAGGATGCAATTACCTTTGTCACTGGCCAGGTAAGAGGTGGGAATGCGGGAGGCCCCCCTTGCTTTCGCAAGGACCCAATTAAAGAACCGCAAGTCCGCTTAAGGCATTTGCCATTAGACCTCTAGTCTTAGACACCAGTTTCTAAGAATAATTACAAACTCAAATAGTGCTTTGTCTCCTCTTGCACTTGAACCCGACTTGTTGGTGTCCTTAATTTAGGTGCATACTTGATTTTAATTAAGGCTTAGGTCAATGCATAATGAGGATGGTTGTTGTGGGCTAAGGAAAGGTTATTAACTCCTCCCCTTATGTTATATTGAATGCCCTTAAGATGGTTTATGTATATATGGATGCACACAATTTCAGCAATTAACTAGCACAATCGACTAGACTTAGTACAATTAAGTGAAATTTAATCTAATTTTAAAATTCAGCAAATGCAAACTTAAATTGAGAAATTCAAATCTTGAAGTCTAGATTTCAGAAGCTAATTTTTTTTTAATTTTAAAATTTAGATTAAAATTTCATTCTTGGAGGTAAAAGTGGTTAAATAAAATTTGCAGCTTCTAACTAACCTTCAACTAACCCGGTTTTGAAAATTTGAAATTTAAAGTTTTAAATTTTCAAAAATTTAAAATGAAAATTGAATTAGTTAGATCTCAGAGTGAAAATCCTAGATTTTGAAATTTGAATTCAATTTTTTTTTTAATTTGGTTGAGGAAGTTGTTATGATAGTAGTTGCTAGAAGATTCTAGCAGCTTAACAAACTCTCTACTACCTATTTCAAAATTTAAATTTTAAATTTAAAAACCCTCTAAATTCAAACTTTAAGTGAAAAATAACAGAATTTGAAGTCTAAATCTCAGATCTCAAATTAAAAAATTTTTTTATTTTTTTAAATCAAATTTAATGGAGGGAACCAAAACAGTCTTCCAGAAAACAACCTAAGAACTCAATTTTTTTTATTCCAAAACTCTAAATATATTTTTTTTAATTTTAGATTTCGGAACCTAAAGTCCTAAAGTGCAGCAAATAATTTTTATTTATTTTTTAACCCTTAAAAAATTACAAAAAAATTCATGGAAATCTCGGACTAAAACTAGAACAGAAATTCCAGCAACTTACAAGCTTAACTTAGAGACCAAAGCTCTGATACCAAAGCTGATGGGGCACGAAAAAAAATTGGTGGAATGAGGGGATGGTGATGTGTTCTAAGTGATTACCACCCTTAATGAACATTTGAGCCCAAGCTATGGCTGAATTCATGCATGGAGAAATGAAGAACATCAAACCGAAGCAGAAATCTAAACACCCTTGTGCAAGCTTCTTTCAAAGAAATAAAAAGATTAGGATCTAAAGGTATGGAAACCTTCAAACTAAGTTAAGCCACCTTTAAAACTTCAGATCTAAAGGACCAAGAGGTTTTTTTTTTTTTTTTCCAACAATGAAGTAAGATCTTAAAGTGGAAGGGATGCACTCAACACTCAAAGAATTGAGGGTTGGTTGACAAGATCTACACTCCTTACTTAAGAACTCACCTTGGCACTTGATCCTTGACGTGGAGCCATCATCCTCAACTCTAACATCCTCAAGAGAACCTGCAAGTGATCAGAAGTAAGACCGTGGAGGCAAAGGAATTGAAGGAAAAAAAAAAATCGAACAAGGAAAGGAAGGATTTGAAAAATTTTGCTGAGACTTGGGTAGCACTTGTCCTTCTTCCTGAAACTATTATGGAACCTTGGTAGAATGGTTTAGAGTAGCAAATTGGGCCTCTCACCCTCTCCCTCAAGGAGTGACCTAGATCTAAGACTAGGAAAACACGAGCCTCAACTCAAACTAAGAGCATCTCACCCTCTTCATACTCAAAGATGAACAAGGCACTTGGCAAAAGAATTTTTCATCCAAATCTTCGTTCCATGATGAATGCTAAATCTCCATCTTCGCTCAATATCTATTATTATCTTCATCCTCGTCCCGCCCCGCTCCATTGCTAATGAGCGCTTAAGCATGGGTCAATGGAACAAGGATATACTTAATTATGTCTAAACTCATTTGGTCTCTGTCAGTAGAGAAAAATAACCCTCACCTTTGTCCTTGGCCCTATAAAAAAAATGAGAAATTTCAGTTTTAAACGAAATAGGACGGACCTAATAACTTTATGGGTTGAACAACCTACGTGCCTAAAGTTTTCTTATGCTAGATCCACATATGTATGTTATGGTAAGCACCCATAAAACGTACACTTGTTTGGCATGCATGAGACCCTATATATGCATTAGAAGTTGGTGCATGTGGGCATGGACCGAGCCTGCAGGCTCATCGCGGAGTCAAGTTAATGTCAGCTATTGTAAGTTCCAATCCATTAACTCTCTGTTTTTTTTTTTAAATATATATAAAAATAACTCTATAATATTATGTTATACGTACGTACATACATACATACATATATATATATATATAAACAGACGCATACAAGAGATTGAAGAAAAAGAGGTGTGATCAAGATCAGGATTAATTGTTAAATGTCTTGCAGGCTCGTCATGCCCGTTCCATGCTTCAGTTTCTAAAGGAAACACTGAATTCGATGCAGCAGCTGCTGCTTCTTCCTCTCTCTGCGGACCTTTCCTTCACGATCGCAGACCTCGGGTGCTCTTGCGGGCCGAACGCACTCTTCAACGTGGACATCATAGTGAAACACGTGACCAAGATATAACAGTGAAAGTAAAATATGAGTTAAGAATGCAACTCATGAAAATATTTAAATAAACAAGAGAAAATATTAGCTGGATCATGTGTTCTTGCCCAATCAGGACTGCCAAAGCCCGTGACACGACCAGTGATATCAAATCCAACATCAGACAAGGACTAACAATCAGACACAAATCCAACATCAGCTCCTAACATGATCAACGATAACAGACAAGGACTTCCTAATAAATCTAGCAACTATTCCATTCGACGGCAATTCATGAAGCTAGTCGGTTAAACCAGGAGCTATTTTAAGATTGTTAATTGTCATAGTGATTTACAGAGTTAAGTCGTGAAACTAGTAAATCTTGAAATACTAGTACTTTCTAAACGTTATTAGAGAGTAATTGTTAGAAAAAGAAGGGAATAAAACGAAGTGATTTGAAGTAAAAGACACCGATCTCAATGTTTCTAAGTTTAAATTTAATAGCTTTTAGCAAAATTCAAATCCAATAAGAGCACTGTGGAAAGAGAGCACCTCTCATCAATTTAAATGATAGCTATCATGTCATGAATTCAAAATGATTGCTTGGTGGCTTTGATGGAGGTATGGGAGAGGGATTTTTTCCACATGGCACAGAGTACATACAAATAATATAAAGGACATGCGAAAACTAGATAAATAATAAAATGGAGAAGTAAAATAATGAAGTATAGAAGTAATAAGGTGGGAAAGATGTTTGGACATCTTTGAGAGTCTTAACCTCGTATCAATATCTTCTCCCGAACCCAAGCCATAAATTAAAGTTCGATGTCATGCTGCAATAAAGATTTAAAAGAAATCTCAAATTTTATGCATACATAACAACTGGTGTGGCTGGTGAAGCCACGGTTTGTTAGAAAATTATTTTGATTTTTGCAAAAAATTTTTTTCTAGAAAATGCTAGAAAATTAATTTAAAATTTAAATTCAAAATATAAGCTAAAGTTAAAAAGAATCAAACTGATCGAGGCATGTTAGACACTGCCCTAAGGATAAGTTTTCGCTCCTCGTGCGGGTTGTTGGCGATTTGTTCCCAAGGTACAACGACCCGGCTCGATCCGATCCTCCTACCGCGAGCACGATCGGTGGAGGTGCAAACCCAATGATCTTCAGATGCCCAAATAAAAATAATAATAATAAAATAGTTAAATAAACTTTTACCACCAGTAGATTTCACTGTAGCTTGTTGAGATAGACTCCAAGAGACAGACTCCCAACTCCAAGCACTTGCAGCAACAAATCTTCCACAATTGAATAGAGCTTTTAGGATTTGGATTTTCTTACTTCTCTGTTTTCTTTTCCCTTATTATACATACATATATATATATATATATATATATTTGACCGTTAGGCCTTGTTACCGTTCCTTCCGAACGGCGGAACGCTCGAGCATTTCCAGAAATAATCACGAGGAACGCTCGCTAGCGAGCGTTCTGACAGCGTCCCACGCGAGCTTTAAACTCGCGTGGGGCCTTTACATCTGCCTTTTTTTTAAACTTTTCTCCTTTAAACCGGTAAAAAGTCAACAATCCCCCACAAAAGTTTAAAATAAAAAATAAATAAATAATAATTAATATACCAAAAAAAATTAGGGCATCTTATACTGCGCAATAGGTGAGGTGTCCTGTGGACTTGAACCTCACTTAGTGTTGATTGTATACATCTGAAGGAACCATAGTGGATTAGACCTTGAACTAGGTCCTTGACTCAGACTTCTACTAATCACACACACAGCATGAATCAATTGGGTTTAAGCGGTCAGCGCATATTAAAGGCCTTGCGCTTAGTACCTTGATTTTTCATGAGAATTTCTTAAGGTTAGCCCAAACCTTTAGTCACGGCCTCATATGACAATTCTCATATAGGTGAATCCTCCAAGGGTATTTGTGACTAATACCCTGCAGATAACCTACCTCGGATCCATTAAGAGAATCACTCAACCTTACACAAATTTACTTTGTCACTTTATAAGAGCACTCATCATAGGGATGGGTTGAAATTTTTTTCAAAATTTGTGCTCTAACACGATCACTCAATCAGCTTCGTTTCTACCACATTGAACCTCATTCATGGGATCTCCAATCACAGAGGTTGGGTATCCACTGCTGGTGACCAAATAATGGGCTTAAGCCCCATCCCCCTCGATGAATCTAGGACTCCACTCCTAGATAATCCCTTGGTTAATTGATCTGCCAAATTCTTCTCAGATTTGACAAATTCCAAAGAGATAACATCATTTTTCTTATGTTGTCTTATAGACTTATGACGAAGCCGTATATGGCGATTCATCTTTTTATTGGTACTCTTTTGATTTGTCAGTTCAATTGCGGCCTTATTATCACAATGGATAGATATAGCTGGAACTGGCTTAGGTACCAAAGGTAGCTCTGATATTAGATTTTTTATCCACTCTGCCTCATTACAGTGGTATCCAGAGCTATCAACTCGGCCTCCATGGTGCTTCTAGAAATAATAGTTTGCCTAGTGGATCCCCAGGCAATAGCAGCACCGCCAAGAAGAAAAAGTATCCGGTAGTTGATTTTAAATCATGAGAATCAGTGACCCAATTAGCATCACTGTAACCCTCAACCACCTCAGGGTATTCAGTGAACATCAAAGAGAGATTAAGTGTTCCCTTTAAATATCGGAACACTCTTTCTAAGGCTACCCAATGAGATTGATCAGGATTTTGATTATATCTACTCAGCCTTCCTACAGCATAGGCAATATCAGGTCTTGTCCTGTTTGCTACATACAAGAGAGATCCTATAATTTGAGAATACTTTAATTGATTAATTGGGTCACCTAAATTTTTCTTTAGGTGAAAGCTAGGATCAAAAGGAGTAGATATTGATTTAAGATTGGAATAACCAAACTTCTTGATCATTTTTTCTATAGAATGAGAAAGAGAGAGAGCTATCCCTTCATGGGACTTGATAAGCTTCATCCCTAGGATTACATCCGCTTCACCTAAATCTTTCATGTCAAACTTAGAAGAGAGGAAAGATTTAACACTTGAAATAATTTCAAGAGATGTTCCAAAAATTAAAATATCATCGACATATAAGCAAAGGATTACACAATCATTATCGACGATCTTAGAATACACACACTTATCATGATTATTGATTTGAAATCCAAAAGATAGAATAATTTGATCAAATTTCTCATGCCATTGTTTAGGAGCCTGTTTAAGACCATAAAGGGACTTGATAAGTTTACAAACCTTGTCTTCTTGTCCCTTTACAACAAAACCTTCAGGCTGTTCCATATAGATCTCCTCCTCAAGATCTCCATTTAGGAACGCAGTCTTCACATCCATTTGATGAATGATTAACTTATGAATGGAAGCAATAGCAAGAAGTGATCTAAGGGTTGTTATTCTAGCTACAGGAGAATATGTATCAAAGAAATCTAACCCTTTCTTTTGGTTATACCCTTTGGCTACTAATCTAGCCTTATACTTTTCTATTGAACCATCAGGTCTAAATTTCTTCTTAAATACCCACTTACACCCTAAAGGTTTGCTTCCAGGGGGTAAATCAGATAAGATCCAAGTTTCATTTTGTAAGATTGAATTAAATTCAGAAAGGATAGCTTCCTTCCAAAAAGGAGCATCAGGAGAAGACATCGCCTCTGAAAAAGAAGAAGGTTCGCCTTCGACTAGGAAAGTAAAGAAACCTTCACCAAGATCTTTTTCTTTCCTTATCCTTGAACTTTTCTAAGTTCAGAAGGTTCACCTTTAGGATTAGATCTTTTCCTTTTCCTTGACTCATTAGAGAACCCAGCTTCAAAAGAATCATGAACCAAGAAAGGATTAGAAGAGAGTTGATTTGGTACTTGGTTCTTGAAAGGAAAAACATTTTCAAAATAAGTAGCATCTCTAGATTCGATAAGAGTGTTATTTGAGATGCCACTTATATCAGAGTTTATCACTAGGAACCTATTTGTACTGCTATCTAAGGAATAACCTATAAAGATAGCATCTACAGTTTTAGGTCCTATTTTTTTCTCTTGGGTTCAGGTATTCCTACCTTAGCTAAGCATCCCCACACTTTAAGATAATCTAGCCTGGGTGTTCTACCTTTCCAAAGCTCAAAAGGTGTTTTAGGACTATCCTTAAAGGGTATCCTATTTAAAATATAACATGCAGCTAAAAGAGCTTCCCCCCACAAGTTCTCAGGTACGCCTGAACTTATTAACATTGAGTTAACCATATCCATTAATGTACGATTTTTTCGTTCAGCTACACCATTAGACTGAGGAGAGTATGGTGGTGTAACTTCATGAATAATCCCATATTCTTGACAAAATAGAGTCATTTCATTTGAAGTATATTCACCACCGCGATCTGACCTAAATTTCTTAAGCTTTTTCTCAGTTTGGGTTTCAGCTTCTACCTTATAAATCTTAAACTTATCTAATACTTCATCCTTAGATTTTATCAAATATATGTGACAATATCTTGAGAAGTCATCTATGAATGTTACAAAGTAACGACTTCCTCCCGTGTAGGAAACTTGGTAGAGTCACATACATCGCTATGGACTAATTCAAGAAGTGTTGAACTCCTATTTACTGATTTAAAAGGTTTTCTAGGCATCTTAGCTTGAATACAAATCTCACATTTAAACTTTCTATCAATATGAACCTTAGGAATTAGATTAAGATTTGTCATGTAATGAATACGATCAAAATTCACATGACCAAGTCTACTATGCCAAACATTTGAAGATTCAACATTAAAAAGAAGAGAACTTTTATTAGATAACTTAGAGGATACATTTAATTTAAAAAGACCTTCACATACAAAACCTTTACCAACAAACTCATTATTACGAGTAATTACAACTTTATTTGACTCTAGAACAATTTTATATCCTCTAGATATAAGAAGAGATCCACTAATCAGATTTCTTCTAACACTAGGAACTAACAGCACTTCATGAAGGACCAGGATTTTTCCAGATGTCATCTTTAGATCCACTTGACCTTTCCCAAGCACTTGTGCTGAAGAGTTATTCCCAAGTGTCACACCTCCTCCACTTGATTCCTGAAAGGTGGAGAACCAGGAGCGATCAAAACAAACATGAACATTAGCTCCTGAATCAAGCCACCAATCACAAGAAGATTGGGTTGAGTTAATTAAGAATTTTGAATTTACCGACCTGAAAGAAGGCTCAGCACCACTCTCAACCACGTTAACTTGTGGTTTGGATGATTTCCTCAATGGTTCAGTCTTTCGGTGGTAGCAGTCCTTCGCCACATGATTTGTCCTTCCGCACACAAAGCAGAATGTGCCTTTATAATTCTTTGACTTCTGATTCGGTCGGTTCTGATTTGATCGGTTCTGAGGAGGTTTGTATGATTGGTTGGATCTAGATTGAAATTTCTTCTTCTTAAAATTCTTTCCCTAGGTTTGAATTGATTTGGAGTTGGATTTGACTCGGTCAGATTGATTTTAGGTCCAAGGTCGGTCTTTTGATTTTGATTGAGCTTAAGCCGGTGTTCTTCTTCAATCCTAATAGAGTTAATCACTTCTGTTAGGGTCAAGCTACCTTGCTTATGACTTAGCTCTCGAGCAAAGGATGACCAAGATGGTGGAAGGGCATCTACTAAGGCTTGGACCTTATAGTTTTCAGAAAAACTACAGCCAGTCAATTCTGACTTTCTAAGAAAATCTTGGAATTCATGAATTTGAATACTAATGGGTTTGGAATCTACCATTATGTACTTTCAAAATTTTGAGATAGTGAATCTATCTAGACCAGCATCAACCATCCCATATTCAGCCTCAAGAGCATCCCATAGTTCCTTAGCAGTTTTAGTAGGAAGGTAGACATCATAAAGATTATCAGATAGGGCACTTAAAATTCTATGTCTACAATGAAAATCTATTTCTTGGGGTGTTTTTGATGAAGATGAGGTATCAACTATACTAGAAGAACCTTGTTGACTATTAGATTTGGGATCTGATAATTCTATGGCAGAAAATAAACCTAAAGTGGTAAGCCAGTATTTCACTTGGCTTTGCCACCTCCTAAAGAATGATCCATTAAATTTTTCAGGTTTGATTGCACTAAGATCATCAGAACCCATTTTGAAAAGGTTGGTTCTTAATTCGTTCTGCACAACCAAAAAGTATTTAGAATTTAAATTTTTTAATTAATTTTTTCAGATATTTCTAGATTTTAAATTTAAATTCAAAAGAATTAAATCTAGAAACTACTTGCAATAATAATAAAACCACTAAGCAAAAATTAACTCAAATAATTCAATTTTAAATTTGAGTTTAATTTTTTTTTTTTAAAATTTGAATTTCAATTTTAAATTTTAAATTTTAAATTCAAAAAATTCTAAGGCTTCATTCAAAAATAAGAAATTACTTATAATAAAATCTAGCATTTCTAATGATAGGAAAACTTGTCCTTAGCTGTTAGAAAAATTATTTTTTTTTTGCAAAATTCCTTTATTAGAAAAATGCTAGAAAATTAATCTAAAATTTAAATTAAAATTAAATCAAAATTAAAAGAATCAAACTGGTCGAGGCGTGTTAAACACTGCCCTAAGGACAAGTTTTCGCCCCCTCGTGCGGGTTGTTGGCGAATTGTCCCCAAGGTACAACGACCTGATTTGATTCGATCCTCCTACCGCGAGCACGATCGGGTGGAGGTTCAAACCCAATGATTCTTCAGATGCCCAAATATAATAATAAAAATAGTTAAATAAATCTTTTACCACCTAGATTTCTTGTAGCTTGTTGAGATAGACTTGAGACAACTCAACTTCTTGCAGCAACAGATCTTCAAAATTGAATTTTTAGGATTTGATTTTCTTCTTCTCTTTCTTATTTCCTTAGTTTATATATATATATAAAATTGGTGTTCCTTGTGACCGTTCCTTCCTTGGAACACTCGAGCGTTTCCGGAAATAATCACGGAACGC